>PVIJ01003026.1:93110-144595 GCA_004024925.1 Scalopus aquaticus | reverse complement strand
GAAGCCATTCGATATTTTTCTTTTTCTTTCTGGCTTATTTCACTGAGTATGATTCCCTCTAGTTCCATCCATGTCATTGCAAATTGCATGTGTTTATCTTCTTTGAATGCTGAATAGTACTCCATTGTGTATATGTACCACATCTTCTGGATCCAGTCATCTATTTTTGGACATCTGGGTTGCTTCCATACCTTTGCTATTGTGAATAGTGCCGCAATGAACATACGGGTGCATGTATCCTTTCGGATGAGTATTTTTGTGTCCTTCGGGTAAATTCCCAAAAGTGGGATTGCTGGGTCGTATGGGAGCTCCATGTTTAGGAGTTTGAGGAATCGCCATACAGCCTTCCACAGTGGTTGGACCAGTTCACATTCCCACCAGCAGTGTAGAAGAGTTCCTTTTTCTCCACATCCTTTCCAGCATTTGTTATTGCCTGTATTTTTAATGTGTGCCATCGTCACAGGTGTGGGGTGGTATCTCATAGTGGTTTTGATTTGCATTTCCTTGATTGTAAGTGATGTTGAGCATTTTTTCATGTATCTGTTGGCCATTTGCTTTTCTTCTTTGGAGAAGTGCCTTTTGAGCTCTTCTGCCCATTTTTTGATTGGGTTATTGGCTTTGTTTTTGTTGAGTTGTGTGAGTTCCTTGTAAATTTTTGTTATCAGTCGTTTATCAGATGTATTGTAACCATACACATTATTTCATTTAATTCTCAAATCTTGTCTCATTCTCCAAACTCTCTGCCAAGGTTAGGGGAGAGAAGGAAACTCTCAGGGTCAGAGCTAGTGAATGGGAAGCCAGGCCTCTCCGGCCTTCAAATGTGTATAGACAGGTCGTCACCTAAGCTCTCTGAACTTCAGTCTCTTCTTTTATGCCAGGGTTATAAGGAACAGATGCGCACCTACATTATTAACTATGAAACTTGTTTCCCTACCCTGCAAATGCTTGCCCTCAGCAGCACTGGAAGCAAGGACATGAGAACCACTAAGAAATGTACCCCATGTGTGTGCAGGGACTTGCCAATTGCCCCCAAATGAAGCCACATGTGAAAATTTTATTTTAACCTTAAGGGTTTCAAATACTATTTGGTTCCTCCAAGAAACGGGTATGTTTTCTTCTCCTAGACAATGAGAAGACTGTAGCTGTGTTTTCCTCTTCACCTTGGCAACCAGGAAACTCCATGCCACATTTGTGGCACTAAGAAGCAGTAGTTGTATAGGTTCTCGCTTATTTGTGTTTTTATTGTTCTTAAAGCATACCATGCCACTGGTCATTTATATGTACCCGTTTTTATTTAGGCGTTATTGTTTTATCTTTGTATTTCCTCATCGTCACCTAAATCCTTTATAAAACCTATCAAGTAGAAAGACACTTTGAAAGAACTGTAAATTGCTTGGCCCGTGTTTGGGCTGATTGTTAATCTCACCCAAACACAAAGGGCCACAGCTCTTGGCACAGGTTCTTCTGGGGCCACCCCCAGGCCTGGTAACATCCCACTGAGTCTGGAATCCTTTGTGGGAGCCCTGGGTTCCCTTGGCCGCTGAGGACCCTGCATGGCCATTCTGGAAAGCTGCTGGCCAGACCTTCATTCTCTCAGAGCCCTGCGCGCCAGCATGCCAACAAAGGGGGGCAGGGGCCGGTCCTGTCCCTGTTGGGATTCTTCCCCCTCAGGTCCCAACTTAGGTTTTGTGTTGCCAGTTGGTCCTCTGGTCCATCTTAGAGACCCACCTCCACCTGCCTCTCTTCCCGAGGCGGGTTCCTGCCCCGCTCTTACTGTCCAGGCGTGCTGAGCCCCGGGGTGCGGCTCCCACCCAAGCAGCAGCAGTGAGGTGTTCCCTGCAGAAGCGGTTCCCTTAAAGGAAACCCGAAAGAATGAAGGTGGAGGTGTCCAGCCTGGTGCCTGCAGTGGGGGGAGGGCTCCCTGTGTGAAGCGAAGAGAGGGTGCAAGTGCAGGGACCCTCCCCAGGAAACTCCCATATTATTCAGCTTCCTCTGGGTGTGTCTGCGTGATGTGAAACTGACGCCAAGCACCCAGCAGAGGGGAGAGCTGGAAAGGGAGGGGCTGGGGCCTGCCCACCGTGCGGGGATCCCTCTCTCAGTTCCTTCTGCCTGAACCCCGACTTGTCACAAGCTTCCCAGAGAAGGCTGGTTGGGGTGTCCCATTCTGGAGGAAGGTTCCCCTCGCAGGGAGGGCTGCAGGGGCCACCACTCTGCAAGCCTCAGCTGGTGGCTGGCAAGGAGAGCCTCGCACTCCCGCGCTCACCGCCTTCTCCTCCTTCCTCCTCCCAGGAAAGCCCTACGGGGCAGATGATTTCCTGCCGGTGCTCATGTACGTGCTGGCCCGCAGCAACCTCGCCGAGATGCTCCTCAACGTGGAGTACATGATGGAGCTCATGGACCCCGCCCTGCAGCTGGGGGAGGGTGAGTGACCAGCCCAGGCCCGTGCCCGCCATCACCCACCTGGCAGGCTGGGCAGCCCAGGGGCACCTCCCAGATGCCAGATCCCACTGAGCCCAGGGGAACCGGCCAGGAGACCCGTGTGTTATTCAGCTGCCTCTGGGTATGTCTGCAAGATGTGAAATTGTCAAGCAAGCAGCAGGAGGGAGAGCTGGAAAGGGCGCTGGGGCCTGCCCTGGGGAACTCACAGGCTAACGGGAGCCGGGCCAGTAAGGACACCAGGTCACCAGTTTGACAAGTGCTGGGATGGTGGAAAGTCCAGAGCACACAGGAGCACATTATCCAGGCTGTGCCACCAGGGAAGGCTTCCTGGAGGAGGGGACACCTGCCTGAGCTGAGCACTGAAAGGTGAACTGGAGCCAGTCTGAGAAAGAAGAGGGAAAGGCATCCTTAAAGAGGGGACAGCAATTGCTAGCAGCACGGTGGCAGGCAGCAATCCTGAGGGTTCTCAGTGCCAGGCTCCTTCAGCCCTAGCCAGGGCTCTGTCAGTGGGAGGAGGTTCTGGTCAAGGTTCCTGGGCTCCCCAGTTGGATGACGACATGGGTGTGTTCTGCTCCACCTACCCTTGGTTTCCCTTCCCCTTTCCTCCTTCCCACCACTTCCTCCCACCCACTTGGCCTCAGCTCCCCTCCCCCAAGAATCCCTAAGGTACAGCCAGCCCGGATATTGGCTCTGAGGGAGCGTGGAGACTTCGAGGCTGAGAAAACAACCTCGAAGGACAGAGAGAACGTCTCAGGCCCCCATGTCCCCTTTGGGCTTTGTGGTTCTTGAGACAAGCCTATCCTCTTTGCATCTGTTTGCATTTTTAGCTTGTGTCAGTCTCTGGGGTGACATTTTGACATGGCTGTGCATTCTGGAAGCTCCAGGGAGCATGTCAAACCATGAAGTTTGCTGCCATATGGAACTTTGCCTTGTGCTCTGGGCCCTCCAGCACTGTTTTTCTCCTCTTTAGTTAAAGCTGTCCTGTAGTTGGAACAACCTGCCTTCCAGAAGGTGTGGAGATTCAGTAGAAGTCAAGGGTGATTCGTGATTATCTTCTGCCCAGTACATCCATCCATCCACCTATCCACCCATCCATCTATCCAATTGTGCACCCACTACCGCCACCACCCACCTACCCACCCACCCACTCACCTTGCCATCTGTCCACCCCCATCTATCCACCCATTCAGTCATCCACCCATCCATCCACCCACCCATCTACCCACTTACCAATCCTTCTACCTCTCCACCTACATATTCATTTTTCTGTCCTCCCTCCTACGTGTCCACCCACTTATCCACCCATCCTTCTACCCACAATTCATCAATCTTCCCATCCACCTACTTATCCCTCCATCTACCCACATGCCTACCTGCCCCTCCAACCATCCACTCACTCATTCAAGCAGCTATTCAGTGAGTCCATGTGTTGTGCCAGCCCTGTGCCTTCAGGACAGGGTGAGACTGGCAAGGCTGACAGTCTTGTGAGAGTGAATGGGTTCCCCACACTTTGGGGCCTCCACCTCAAGCCTCCCAGGTCTCCCCAGCCCTGAGCAGTCACACAGAAGCACCACAGGGTGAGGGGATGGAGGAGGCAGCACAGACCTGTCTCCCACAGGCCCTGCCAGCTGGAGGGGAAGAGAATGGAAGGAAGTGAGAAGTAAGGAGGCTCCATCCAAGGCGCTGAGTAGGATTGGCTTCCTGTCCAGACACTGAGCACCCCGTTCCCTAGGACAAGCCCCTGAGAAGTTCCCTCATGGATTCCTGATCACATCCCCTCTGCCCTCAGCTGGCAGCTGGCTCTGCAGGGCTGGCATCTCAATAAAGGCAGTGAGTCTTTTCCCATGAAAGGACAACACTCTCCTCCAAGAGAAAAACCTACTCCCAAACTCACTATGAGAGGGATCGCCTGCCACCTAACGGTCACGGCAGGAATTGCATGGGCCCTCCTGGGAAACTAAAAATCTGGGGGTTGGAGGGGGGACAGGGCAGCATGACAGTGGGGCTGGAGCAGGGAGAGTATGGGGAAAGGGGGTCTCCCCTTCACCAGAGAGGGTGAGAAACCTCCAGAGCACCTCCCCTGGGTCACCTAACCACCGTAAGTCACTCCCAAGGGACAAAGCTATACACCTGATGGTATTCATCACGACAACAGGGGGCGGAGGGGTGAGGGGGGGGGACGAGGCTACAGGCAAGGAAACTGAGGCAAAGAGAGAACAGTAACTCACCAGACATCACAAGGATGGCTTCTGAAGGGCAAGATCTAGACCCTGCTCTCTAGCTCCCAAACGGAATGTTTTTAACCTGCACACTGCACTCTGTTATCCTCAGGGAGCCAATGGAGAGCACCGGGGAGGTGCCCCAAAGAGCAGCAAGGGGAGAAGTGCACAGAGGGCTTCCTGGGACATGCGGGCTTTGAGCTCAGCTGGAAAGGGAGACACGAGACTAGTTTAGTGGCTCTTATCTCATATTAACTTTGATATATTTATTTAAAAAAAACAACTCTTTCCTACACTGCTTTCTGCATGACTGAGTGATGGGTGGCTATAAACCCCTTATCTTACTCCCCAACCACCCCAGCTAGGGTGTGGACTTTTCCCATATTGGGATTTGAAGGTCTATTAGGCAGTTTCATCCAATGTAGAGGTTAGGAATGCTTTGGGCTGCAAATAACTTATAATGTAACTAATAACAGTTTAATCGGAGTGGGGGCTGGTATGTCTCTTGCATCAAGAAAATTTGAGGTGAGCACTGATAATGATGGCAGTTTTAGCCCTGCCATTGGGAAATTGTGGACCCAGCTCTTCACCTCACTCTTTGTGCTTGTCACCTCTGATCACAAGAGAGCTGCTGTTACTTCAGGCTCACCTCTATGTACCAGGCAGGAGGAAGGGGGTCGGGGCTGGGCACAAACCTAATAGGATCGATGGGCTGGGACTGCCCCTTTCAAAAGGCTTTCCTGGAGCTTCCATCTGGGGACTCCCACTTATATCTAAGTAGTCAGAACCAGGTCTCCTGCCTTACCCCAAACCAAAGACCATCTTGTGAGTGTTACTCCCTCCCCTATCCCCCATGGGCCCCCCAAAAGTAGAGTTCAGTTATTTAGGAAGAGAAGATGTGATCAGGGTGGTCAATAGCACAATGACCTCATGTCAAAAGTCACAGTCTTGGCTCCAAAAGTTCTGGGTAGAGGGGCATGGGGATGGGAGGGCCAGACCTTCAGCCAGTGCGTCCTTTGCAGCCCTCACAAGGTGAAGAGGGTGACACGTGTGGTCCTTACTTGTCTTTTATCTTAAAACCGCAAGTAAATTTTGCAGTCTAGAGTATCTCGAAACTTAAATCACGTTAGGAAACACCAGATATTAAGAATTCATGTGAATTAATCAAAGGGTTTTTTAAATGAGATATGAGCCATTCAATCGTTCGCTTACTTTAAATCCTGTTTTAAATGTGTGTAACAGTATAACCACAATTAAGACGTTCTTCACATCTTTTGAAATTGCTTTGGTCTGTGTGTGTGGGGGCGGTGTACACACAGTGAGAAGGCTCCGCCCACCCATGTCTCCAAGCCAACTCTTGCCCCGCCCATTTTCATCAGTTTCTTATAGATCCTCTAAATTTTAAAACTCATTTGAAAATTAAGCATTCCTTTTACAACTAAGTGAGAGTGCCTGCTTACAGAGTAGCCAGGGGCGGGCTTTGCAGGGGGGTGGGGGGGCCCAGCCTGGCTGCACCTGGATAGCCAGTGGGCGGAGGCGGGGCTCTGCCGCGGCGGTGGGTGGAGCTTGGGCGAGGGGGCGGGGCGCTCTGAGCACCGCCTCCACGCAGGTTCTGACGGTCTGACCCTGCAGGTTCCTACTATCTGACCACCACCTATGGAGCCCTGGAGCACATCAAGAACTACGACAAGATCACGGTGACCCGGCAGCTGAGCGTGGAGGTGCAGGACTCCATCCACCGCTGGGAGCGCCGGCGCACGCTCAACAAGGCGCGGGCCTCCCGCTCCTCCGTGCAGGTGCCGCATGGGGACTGCGGGTGGGCGGGTTCGGGGGACCCAGACACCATCCCCTCTCCTGTGGGTTCAGGAGCCTGCCACACTCTGGCCACTCTGGCCAGCCCTGCCCCCAGGGGAGCAGCAAGGCGTCCACGCGGGCGGCGGGGACACCAGCTCCTGCCTGCCAGTGCGCGCCCAGCTGTGCGCTGGGTTTCACCGAGGGGGCCTAGAAAGTATCACCAGGCATCGGCGTTCTGGCTGGGCAGACGCCATGGGGTGGAGGACAGAGGCTTTTATCCAACAGTCCCTAGCACCTACTATGTCCTCATGCACAGCTAGGGCTAGAGATGGGCATATAGGTCACTGCAGTCCAAGCTTGGGAGGGCGCGGGCGCTGATCCACAGCCTTGACCTTTGGACATGACCCTGGACATGTGCAGCAGCTGCCAGGAGTCCTCCTGCCCCTGGTCTCCCCCTCCCATCCAGTCACCTGTCCCTCCCCACCTCTCTCTATACACACTCAGTCTTCCAGTCACTGATGGCCTGTCTCCTCCCCCACTCCTGTCATCCCCCACACTCCCAGGCTGCATCAAGTCAGGCTACCCCCAATTCCAGAACAGGCTGAGCTCACTCTGCCTAGACTGGTGTATCTTCCCTTCTTCACCGGCTGCCACTGCTTCTCTGACAAGTCTTCCCTGACCACGTGACCAGCCCCCCATTCCCTATGCTTGAGTGAGACACCGTCCTCTGTGCTTTCTGCTGCACTTCCCCTTGTAGAGCCCATGTCACCCCATACCATCTATGTATGAAGCTATTTGGAGGACATGTGTCAGGGACCCGAGCCCAGGATCTGGGAGGAAGCAGCCCTAGGGTATGTGCAGAATAGAGGGAACTAGGACAGTGAACCAGGCAGCGATCCAGAGCTGTAATTAGCTATGCAGACTCACCTGCCTGGCACCCAGAGCACACTGGACCTGAATCCCACTTCTGGCTTTCAAGATGGCTGAGCCCAGCCACTAAAGGCAAGCGGCTCAAGCTCTGTACCAGCTCTGAGCAGTCCCTGCCCCTCTCTGGGACTCAGTTTTCCTGTCAGCAAGAGGGACTATGGACCCGGTGAGCACCGGTTCTAGTGCCAGTACCTGTTTTAGGTTGCTGGTGTCTATGCTGATGTCCTCTCCTCTGTAATCAGTGGTGGCTTGATAATGTTTTAGATTTTTCACTTCTGTCAATTTCCAAGGTATAAATATTCCCACCATGGCCAATTTCAAGCTACTAACTCGGTATCACTGAACTTGGGAATTGAGGAGAGATATCCACAACTGATTTCCTCAGGCTAGTATAAGCCAGCATAGGTGGGCGCAAGCCAGCTCCCCACCTCCTGCAGGGACACCTGTCTCCCCACCAACTCTAGGCATCTGGGCGCTCTGGGTCAAGCCTGACCCAGGAACTCCTTGCTTCCCGCTTGCACCCTTGTGGTTCCCAGGGCTCAGCAGGGCGGAGCTTCTGTGAGATGGACAGCCCACCACTGGGGAGGCAAGCTAAAGAGAGACGCCAGAAATGGGGGAAAGGAGCCCCTCAGCCTCATTTCCGGGGGATGGGGAGGGCACCACCGTCTGGTCCCTCCCAGGGTCCCCTCTGTACCCCATGCCCTAAATCACTTTTCCGGGAGTGAAAGCTCAGTTTGACTCCTCAGCAGGTGTAAAGGGCACTTGGGAGGCCTAAATAGGAGACAGGGAGAGTACAGGCAGCCACCAAGGCCCAAGGTAGTGGGCTGGGCTCCCCCCTTGCAGGAAGAAGGGGCGATTCCAGGGAAGCTCTTGACCGGAGTCTGGCGCCCCTCTGTACTAACCGCTAGGGCGATCATCAGCTGTGCTGTCACCATTCTTCCACAAGGGGGCAGCCCCGCACACCATTTCCTACCTGCCCTCAAGGTGCTTGGGGAAAGGTGCTTGTTCTTCCAGGCTTGAGCTACTGATACACGTTTCCTCGAAGCCCAGGTGTAGGACGGGTGGAGTCCCGTTTCTGTAGAGGAAGTAGAGGTTCAGATAGGTCAAAATCACACCGTGAGTGGGAGCAGATCCAAAGCCTGGCAGAGGCTCCTTCCACGGCCTGAGCCTCCTCGGAGCTGGTGGAGGAAGGTGTAAGTGTGCCTGGAGGAAGGTGTAAGTGTGCCGGCCGCGTGTGCAGGTGCTCCCAGTCCCAGCCCCGCGGGCATTGCTTCACTCTCGCCTCCCTAGCTTCCCCTTCCACCAAATCTTCCCCTCCCTGCCTGCCTACTCCTCCCGGGTTCTTCCAGCCCTTAGGGCTGAACTGTTCCACCTGCCTTAGGCATCCCCAGCTGGAACGTGGGGTGGTAGAGCTGGTCTGCTCCTCCGATTTGATTTATGCCGCCCTCGATGCCCAGCATTGCTCCTAGGTGCGGGGGGACTCCTGCAGGCAGAGACGCTAGTGAGTGAAAAATTGACAGCTAGCCGCGGTCTGGCCGCCAGAGGGCGCGCTCGCCTCGTTGCCAACATTAACGGGCTGACCATTTAGCCCCAGGGAGCCCAGGCCCAGACTTGGCCTCTGGATGGATCGCCTCCGCAAGCCCGCTGTGCAGAGGGGAGCAGGGGTCCCGGAAGGGCACGGTGCTTACTCACGGCCATTCAGCTCCTCACCGCTCCAAGCCTCCAGCATTGGGGTGGGGAGACCCGACCCCTGCTTGGACCCACCGGTGACCTCAAGCCCGCTCCCGCTCTCCCTGCAGGATTTCATCTGCGTGTCGTACCTGGAGCCCGAGCAGCAGTCGCGGACACTGGCGTCGCGGTCGGACACGCTGACCAAGGCGCTGTGCGCCCAGTGCGCAGAGAAGTTCGAGGTGGCACAGCCCCAGGACCACCGGCTTTTCGTGCTGGTGGACGGGCGGGACTTCCAGCTGGCAGACGAGGCGCTGCCCCACCGCATCAAGGCCTATCTGCTGCGGAGCGAGCCCAAGCGCGACTTCCACTTCGTGTACCGGCCCCTGGACGGCGGGGGCGGCGGGGGGCCGCCCTGCCTGGTGGTGCGTGAGCCCAACTTCCTGTGAAGCCAGCGGCTGACACCCTGATGGGCCAGGCGGGACTGGGCTCCCTCCCACCCACACCCCACACCCCCCCATCCCACTCTGCTGCTCGCGCACCACGCGAGCGTGCAGCCCTCCGAGCCGGCCCAGCCCACGTGCCCGGATGATTGTGAAACTCCCGTGAGGCGGAGGCCCGGCCTGCTTCCTGGGGTCCCAGCCTGGAGCGGCCAAGGGCTCCCAGAGAAGGGGCCCCCCAGCCAGCTGCTCCCGGCGAGCTCCAGGCTGACCTCTGTCCACTCCTAGCCGCTCTGGCCTGTCCCTCTGGGCTGCCCCCTCCCCTCGGCCTGCCCCTTCTTCAGTCTTCCCGGGGGCCTCACTCCCCCCAGGACTGTCCTCAGAGGGACCTGGCCACAGTTGCCACCTGAGCCCCCAGGATGGAGCTGGGATGTTTGGGACCCACCCAGCATCACAGGAGTATCTGGGGGTGTGTGCTGAGGAGACAGGTCTCCCACCCTTGCCAGGGAGACTGCCCTCAGCTACCAGCGCCACAGCTCCGGCTGCTGTCAGAGTGTCCAGACACACCAGGACGGCCTAGTGGGCCCAGCTCACAGCTGCATGGACAGACCCGGCCTCTGCCACAGGCTGACGCTGACAGGGTCGGGCCCCACTGGACACAGCCCAGGAGGTGGCGACTGTGCAAGAGGCTCTGTGGGGAGAGTTTAATAAAAACCCTTTTGAAAACAGCATCTCCTTTTCTGAAGAGGCCGGAGCTCTGCCCAGCCAGCCATTCATAGCCCAAGCCCCTTTCCAGCTAGAGTTCAGCTCCCACCCCCACATACACTTTCTACCAGAGGCCTTGGCCCCTCCTACTCCTCGGCCTGCTCATCTCCCACCTCCCCACCATCCTTGATTTCCATTATTTCCACCTCTACATCACTTCCAGAAAGACCTCTCACCTTCCTGCTTCTGCTACCTATCCCAGAAATACCATTCCCTGTAGAATCTGCCTATTCAAACTCCTATGCATTCTTCAGAGACCGCTTCCTCCAGGAAGCCTTCCCTGACTTCCTAGTCTGGCCAGATAGTCCTTGTCCATGTTCCCACAGTCCCTCAGGCTTGTCTCTCTGGAATAGCTACCCTTTGAGTGGCAGTTGTCTGTTGATGCTTCTGCTTCCTCCACCAGATCTGGGCTGTTCGTGTCTGTGTCCTCAGCATTGATTACAAATATGTGTTTTTTGAGTATCTGCTCTATGCCAGCACCGTCGTAGGCCCAGGGAAACAGCAGAAAAAGCAGAGCGCTCACGTGGAGCCACAGGGCTCCCCGGACTTAGCCGAATGCGTCTCTGGTCATCCACCAGCTCATTCAGTCGGTCAACAAACGTCTGCAGACTCCGACGCCAGGCCTGTGAGATGCAGGAGTTGCTTCCGGATACAGCCAGCCCTGGAGACCTTTCCAGGCTTGGGGTCAGTATAACAGACAGGAGGAAACAGGCAAATTCCCCAAAGCTTGGGGCATCCAGCCATGACCCCACAATGCCGGCCCCCTCCTCCCCACCTGATGTGCACACTGTCCCCTTCCTGCACGTCCTGTGCCCCCCACCGGCTTGTGTGTGGCTAGCGGATGGCCACTTCTCGCTGCGTCCCTGTGCGACCTTCTCTCTGCAGGGCAAGTTCCTGGGGTCCCCCTTCTGACAAGGACACGGGCCTGTTGGCTCAATTCCCTCATCGAAGGCCTTGTCTCCAGTCACACTCGAGACCCCCGGGGTGAGGGCCCCCACTGGAGGGCACCGCGGGACCTGTGGCAGGTGACCGGCCCAAGGCCACCGCCCGCTAGCAGCCAGAGCGAGGGCTGGCCCACCGGGCTCCTCCCCAGACACGGCTGCCTTCCCCTCCCACGCGGGCAGTGCGGATGAAACCCCGCGCCCGCCTGCCCGCCTGACCCGTGGCTGCCCTGAGTGGCAGCGGGCAGGGAGCTGTGGGCGGGGCCAGGCCTGCAGGGGAGCTGGCGAGGGGAGCAAGCCCTGAGAGGAAGGAGGGGCAGAGAGGGGCGGGGAGGTCTCTGGGTGTGGAGTAGACACCCCCCCCAGCCCGCCAGCCCTCCTCCCCTCCCACCAGGGAGCACCAGGCCCGTCCGGAGACGCTCAGCGGCAGCGGTTACTGTGTGTGCTATTTGGGCCAGAGTCCTGGGCTGAGGCCTCTTCTGCTCACCCGGGTCGCCTGAGGTGGGGAGAGGGCAGCAGTGGCAGGAGCCAGGCTCTTCCCTGTCAGGAAGGTGACCGGGGCCAGGCTTTGCGTGGAGAGGGCCAGCTCACAGCAGAGGCTGCCTGGGGCCGGGGCGCGCTGAGCAGCCCTCCCCGGGAGCCGCCTCTGCACCCCGAGCTCGGCAGCACCGGCCTCGAGGTCAGAGTAGCTCGGCAGCATGGGGGGGGGGGGCAGGAGCCCCAGGCTGGGGCCAGCGGCCAGCCCTCGACGGTTGCTCCCCGTCTTTGTGGGGTTCGTAGTGAGCGTGGTCCTGCCTGGCTCCCAGGCCTCAGCTGCGCCCACATGAGCCGGAGCGGGGTGGGGGGCAGCGGGGACCCCCAAGATCTATTGAAAAGTCAGTCCAGGGGTAGTGCCGATGGGCAGGGGGCGTTCACTGCCTCAGTTACATGACGGAGGGTATGGGGGCCGACACCCTGGGCGGGACGGTGGGCACCCAGAGGGAGACCACCTCTTGTGGGGGCAGTATGGTCTGTAGGACCCACGGGGGGTTTCAGATCTGGGGGTGGCTGAGCCGTGGGCACGTTTTCAGTTTAATGGGGCGACAGCAGTAGGCCCAGGGTGTCATGGGGCCTAGAAGGCACCTGCAGGAGCAGGGGAGCGGGAGCAGAGGGCAGGGGTGCCCACGCGGGGTCCGACCCCGAGGAGCTGGCCGAGAGCAGGGCCTAGAGAGCCTGGCACAGCTCGGAGCGGCTCTCCAGGGCCCGGGGCCCTTCTGCACCTGGGGAAGGGCCGCTGCGGCTTTCACTCGGGCCGGCCATCTTTGTAAGTCTCGGGAGAGAGGCCGTTTCTCCCTCCGGGATGTCTTTTGCCATGGGAGACAGCACCTCCTCCTGGGGCCGGCAGCCTTCTCCGAGCAGCTGGAGGTCCCTGGGCGCAAGGGGTCTCGGGCTGCTCCTGACCCGCGGCTGCCAGGCATCTCCCCAGCCCGCTCCGCATCACCCTCGGGCTTCTTGGCAGGCGGGAGAATCGAAGCAAAAGAGAAGCTCACGCCACCCGGGAGTCTCGAATCATCTGCCAGTCCCCGACAACCTGGGGCGGGTGAACTGGCAGCTGGCAAGTGGGGTAAAATCTAACTAGTTCTTAGCAAGGATGGTGAAAGAAAGGGGAGAAATGTAAGAAGAGAGCGCTGTCCCCCGGGCTGGCCATCTCAGGGGGGGCTGCAGCCGGAGACAGGCGTGGGAGACTAGGTCCCGGGGCGGGAGGGGGCAGGGCCTGGATGGACCTGGCAGCAGCGTAGCCACGAGCCACCCTCAGCACCCAGGTTGTGTTAAAGTATTATTTCTTGTGATGAGAAATCAGTTCCTGGAGAAATGGCTGATCCCAACTTTGGGGCCAAGAAAATGCACAAGATGGGAGTGGACACTTGATATTCCGGATGGGAGGAAGCCATTGAAGTTGGCTAGGGTCCTGTCCACAGGGGTTGGGGTTATGGAGGATTCCACGGGTCAAAGATGCACAATTTGAGCTTCGATAAATGAGATGGACGGAAGCCCATGGACACGTCTACCCCGTGAGATCAAAATGGTGTTTGGAAAAGTTACTTGGTCAATTTGCAGAAGAAAGGGAACCAATTAAAAAAACCAGGACTGTAAGAGGACAGGCTGAGATCTGCCCTCCGTTCCTACATGAGCTACACCGACAGGCATGGTGGTTAAGGGGAAGTGTCTCCGGGTGAAATTATACCAATAAACACGTGAAAACAGAGTATTAGTAGAATTTCACCATTTTGTCATCTCTCAGTGAATTCATGGCTCTAGGTATGGAACAACTAACATCAAAAAAGGAGAGAAAGGGCCTCCCTGGTGGTGAAACAGGTTAAGTGCAGCACTATGAAGCTATCCTCAGCCACTGCAGCACGAGTTCGATCCCCGGCCAAGGAGCTTCCCACGTGGCACAGCAGACCTCTCCTGTCTCACCCGCTCGCTGCTCCCCTCGGCAGTGTATTTCGGTCAATCTGCCTGTTCTGCTCCCCACTCTGTCTCTGGTGAATCCTCTCACTACCCCACACCTCTGGCCTATACCTCAGCTTGTATGCATAAATAAATCTTTAAAAAACAAAAACAAAAAGGAGAGAAAGTCAGCCAGTGTGCCTTGGGACTGGACCGTAGTCACCTCTCTCACAGGTTCCGCTGCCGACAGGAGTGAGAACTTGCTGAGAGCGCCACAGTATGCAGCCCACACAATCCTCAGAAACTCCACAGCTCGACAGCCTGGCTTCTTCAACAGAAACTGGAAATGCAAGAGAAGGAGGAAACCTGTAGATTAAAGGTAACAAACATTTTTTCACTGGGCAAGACTAACCCAGGGCCTAGGGACGCACGTGATGTAACCACAAAGAACACAAAGGTTCTTGTGGGACCCGAGCCAGGGTGTGAGCTGTGGCCGGGATGGAGCACAAAGAAATATTTGGGGGTCTGAGGTGGCCAATTTTACATGGTACCTCCGTTGGGCCACAGTGCCCAGAAATTTGTCAGACACAGTCCTGGTTGTGGTGAAGGTGTTTTGTGCATGAGAGTAACATTTAAGTCACTGGGCTGAGTGCAACAGTTTAGCCCGTAACACGGGTGAGTCCTATTCAATCAGTCGAAGGTCTTAGAAGAACAAAGACTGACTTCCCCAGAGCAAGAGTTAGGCCTGGAGCTGCAACACCTCCCTGGGTCTCCAACCTGCACTTTGAACTTACCAAGCCTCTAGTCACGTGAGCCCATTTCCCAAGATCCACAGTCACACTGCAGCGTTAAGGACAGGGCCAACCCCACACGAGGAGGCCCCGACAGGCTGTACGGCAGCCAGCTACACCCGGTGCAGTTCTGTGTCTTGACCTGGGCGTGGCTACAGGATATTCACCTTACCCCTCACTAATCATTTGTCTGGTTTTGTTTTACTTTACAACAAAAAAGTGAAAATTGTTAACTTCTATACAGGTGTGCAGATACATAGAAGGGAGGCTCTAGTGCTAAATACTAAAACCACGGGATTTCAGGGAGGGAAGGGGATGACATTTTGCTGCAAATGTCTCCGTACCGGCGACCTCGCGTGCCAAAGTGCGGGTTAGCATGTCTTAGACAAAATCGGGGTGGGTCGGGGGAGATACCGGTCCTAGTTGTAACACACATAGAAAGGTCAACCTTGGTAGAAATCGAATAGAAAATGGCTTAACACAGGGACAAAAGCCCCTTTCTACAAGGGTCCACGAACCTTGGAGAACTCGAAGAAAAAAAGACACGATGTTGTGACTTGTGAAACTCATTTATTTGAGAAATGAAACATGGCTGCTTTTAAACTTAGAACCATCCGCACTCGAGTTCCTATATTTATTAAGTAGATAAGTAGACTTTGGTTCTACAGGAAGGACAAAAAAGAGAAGCAGGATCATGTGGGAAGTTAACAGCGGAACAGGATCCTTAACCATCTATATCCTGAGGCCTTTTAAGCGACTCCCTTTAAATAAGAATTTAATTCTCCAGTACTTGCTTTCTTTGCACATCACCCAGCCCACAGGTATGCCTAGTGCTGAGCTTGAGTGGCTCAGATTTGTTACCTAAAACCTTACAGCTTCCCAAATCTGTAGGACGGCAACTTTTTACCCTGCAGTCAACTGACCTCTCTCAGGTCATCTGCATGATTAAAAAAATGAGCCCATTAGAAAGAACTTTGAACTTGTCACAGACATAAGACCATCTGGCAGCATCTCAGCTTTCTGTCCAGAACTGCAGACTGTAAAGGCATCCATCATGGCTGAGCAAGGCAGGTCTCCCTATGCAGAGGCAGGCCCCCTGTGTCGGGGATTAGTGTTACTTGTTTCTTTGTTTTCCCTCCCTCAACAGTTGTGTGGTATATTCTTAAAAACAATTTTGTTGACATATGTCACAAGCCACACAATGTTCCCACTTAAGTACAATTTCACATCTTTTAGTACATTCAATTGTACAACCATCACCACAAAGCAGCCTCACACCATGGGTATCACTGTTTCCTCACGGCTGGGCACCATACACCTAGATTTGCTTCTAGTTTTGCTTATTCTGGATGTTTGACAGATGGAATCATAAGATGATGTGCTCTTTCTGACTTGCTTTTGGCTTCACGCTGTAGCACGTTATCAGTGCTCCATCCTTTTTTCTCACAGCATAATATTCCACGGCGTGGGTATTGTTTGTGTCACTTATACATCATTAACCAAACTCATTCCAAGAACCTCCCCATGTGAGGATCACTGGGCCAAGGAAACCAAAGTCAAGGCAGGAAGCCTCAGCCCTGGAGAAGCTCCCTAAGAGCGGACCCTGACACACGCTGAAGGGATGAAAATGCAGACAGGCAGAGGAAGGGACCCGTAATGGGTGGAGAGACGAGGAAGCTGAAGTTCTGAGGAAGAAGGGGAACTTCAGAGCCACCGAGGACAGCAGAGGAAGGGAAAGGCACACCAGGACAAGAACAGCAAGTAGCAAAGGCATAGGAGGCTGCTAGGTCCCAGAAGTGCAGAGGGGCCCACAGCAGAACAAGGGGGTGGGGAGGGGAGGGGCCCCAGGAGGAGGAGGAGCATAACTACCAAGTCAGGGGCCCGAAATTAATACTAAGTTTCAGTTACAAATCTTTATTTTCCTATGACGTATCCATTGTTGTGGAATTAAATACAAAAGCAATCAAATCAAATCTCGTGATTATTTTCTAAAAATAATTTTCCATTTGGGGCTTACATCCCTCTCGATACAATCACTCGTAAAGCTTTCAGTTTCAGATTCCTCAGAGCACAGACTCACTGGCCACAGGAGCGCCAGTGAACTTCCTGGGCAAAGATTACATACAACCAATCGGCAAAGATAAAGACCTTTCTCAGCACAGAGCTTCACCCACCCAAACTTAGGAGTTTGTTCTGAGCATCGCACAGGACCTGCAGGCTGGGGAGAAGGCAAAGGTGAGCACGCTGTCTTGTGAAAGGCCTGTGCGGCCCCAGAGGGCTGGCCCACCCTCCCGGGAGGCCTGGAGCCAGTGCTCAGCTTCCCTCGGGCTCCAGCTCTTCAGTCTGGGCAGGCCACATGCCACCAGGGTGTTCACCCTCGGAAAAGCCTCCAGGGGGTGCTCTTTCAGTAGTTAGTGAGGCAGACCTTGTCCATGGACATCTTTATTCTGTAAGAAACAGGAGGTGCTGGTGAGCCACAGCGACTCCCAGGGGATGGAGACAAAACCAACATGCAACAGGTAGTCACGGTGACAGACCCGCCCCGCTGGGACCGCGGCTAATCTCGGCTGGATTCCTCCTACGCAGCGGCTGGCAGGACAGCTGCCCGCCTGCACGCGGGGAGCAGAGCTGTGCCCACTCTGACTTACCTGTCGACTGGGTAAGGTTCCTCGCAGAGGTTGACCAGCACGTACAGGAGCCTCAGAGCGTGCTCGTATTGCTGGAAAACAAACCGAGAGACATTATCAACCTCATTCTACTTCCATCAGCTCACCCTGGGAGGCCTCCGCTTCTGTGGCACAGAGAAGAAGCATCGACCTGTGGCTCTTGAGCTTTTTGGGGCCCTGACCCCCTTCCCAAACGTCGGTCATCTGGTGAGATCTATGGAGCATCTCCCAGGACAAAGGCCCCTGTGCCGGCTGGCAGGCCGCCTAGAACAGGGCTGGTGATGAGAACCCCGGGCCCTGCCAGGACCTCTCACCCTCCAGCTCTTGGTTCTGGGATGCTCACTCCCAGGGGGACACACCCATGCAGAGATGGATGGCCAACGAACGCCAAGCCCACCGCCACAGGACAGGAGACACCAAAGTTACTGGGATGATTATATTGAGGGAAAAAAACAAACACAGGAGCCTCCCTGGTGGCGCAACGGGTTAAGTCCAGCACTAGGAAGCTATCCACAGTCACTGCAGCACGAGTTCGATCCCCGGCCAGGGAGCTTCCCACATGGCGCAGCAGACCTCTCCTGCCTCGCCCGCTGCTCCCCTCAGCAGTGTGTTTCAGTCGATCCACCTGTTCTGCTCCCCACTCTGCCTCTGGTGAATCCTCTCAACCCCCACACCTCTGCCTGCACCCCAGCTCTTGTATGCATAAATAAAGAAACCTTTAAAAAAAAATCAGCACAACTTAAATGGCACCTGAGAACTCTCACAAGAAAGAAGAAAGTGCTTCGCTGGGTGTGAGTCCTTCCCACAGGGCACAAAAGACCAGAGGATAGAGAACCTTATTAAGTAAATGGGAAATTCTTAATTATTAAATAGATAAGAAAAGTACTTTGTTAAACAAATGAAAATATAAAATCCTAATAATGGAGAGCTGCCCCCCAATACCCCGGCCATTCACCCTTGGAAGTTGTCCAGCCCGGGGGGCTCACATCACTGCCCAGAGAACTTTCTTTGGCAGGAAGGAAATGCTCAAAAATTCTCCGCTGTGGTGCCATGGGCCACGGTAGTTACTAACACGTGAGATGTGGCCAGTGCAGCGGAGGAACTGGGCTTAAGTATTATTCCACTTCAGTTATCTCAAATTCAAGTTTAAGTAGCCATGTGCGGCCCAGGGCTGCCGTGCTGAGCAGAAGGGCTCTGAGGCAGGAGGTGGCCGGTGACGTGAGGCCAGGCTCAGCGGCGCGATGCGCAGGCAGTCACAGACGCCATGTGGCCATGGAGAGGGCGGCTGTGCTCTAACAAAGCCGTATTTTTATGCAGAGCAGGCTGTGGAGGACCCAGGAAGCCGTGGGAGGGCATGGCCGCGCGCTAACCCCTGCCTAGAAGGTTCAAGCAGCACAGTGCACACAGGGCTTTTGGGTCCTATCCCCCTGGACACCCTACAGCCTGCAGAAAGTGGGTCCCTCCTTCTCTTCCCTGGCCCAGGGCCTGCCTTCAACAGTGAGCTTTAGAGTAAGGTCACAACAGACCAAACAGGGAGAAATCCTGTGTGGCTGTTGTGAGGACTGGGCCTTGGCAGAGACAGCAGTGAAGTGCTCTTAGCATCTAGGAGTGTGTCCCTTCTAACCACAGGGACAATTCAGGGCATCTGTGGCCAAGGTTTATGGCCAGTGAGCTTGGGTGACTTTCATCTCCTCCCCATCAAAAGCCTATGACATTAAGCTCACGGTTTCTTAACCTGGATGGAACCTTCTAAAAATTAACAAAACAGATTTGACTGCCAGTGGACAATATTCATTTAACTTTTGGGTTTAAGACTCAGGGAGAGTGTAACAGGGTAGTCCCAGGAAATGGGAAGTTCCAAGTCCCCTGCCCCACCCAAGGGAGGGTGAGCTGAGCAGGAGAGATAAG
The DNA here is from genome assembly GCA_004024925.1 of Scalopus aquaticus. NCBI lineage: Eukaryota > Metazoa > Chordata > Mammalia > Eulipotyphla > Talpidae > Scalopus > Scalopus aquaticus. The sequence goes on along the minus strand of PVIJ01003026.1, from coordinate 125,607 downwards.
AAGCTGGAGAAGAGAGAAGAAGCTAGAGAGAGGAGACTGAGAAGGAAGGAAGCAGGATGGAGGCCAGAAGAGGAACAAGGAGCAGAGAGACATGTGAGGAAGCTGCTCTGGCCTGGACTGAGACAGACGTGGGTGAGAGACCCGTGGGGGAGGTGACTATGGTAACGCTGATCTTGATTTTGATTTTGTTCTTTTTCCCCCAGAATTGTCTGGCTATTTCTGACCCTTTTCTATGGGTCCCTGATAAAAGGCGTTTTAGACTTGTGGCAGGCTTTTGGGAATTGCTTTGGGCCAATCCCATTTGGGTGGACTTTTACCCACGAGGTGATGGGTAACATTGGGTACTTGATTTAAAAACTATCTTCTCTGTCTGTATTGCACACTAATTGTGTTAAAGTTTCTGTTCACTAACGGTCTTAAATGTTTTGTCCTGATGTGGTGCATGGCAGAACCTATTTAGAGCAGGCAGGTCTGGGGGTTCTGGGGTGCCCCTCTCCCTGCCCTGTGAGAAGAGGACAGAAGGTGGGGTTTGGCAGCCCCAGGTCCAGGCTCACCATGGAGGAGTGCCAGTTGAAGCAGCGTGAGCGGAAGTGGGACACGGCCGCCTGGTAGCAGCTGTGCGCCGTGAGCGTGGCCCGCGCAGACAGGAGGCGCTGCACCTCGGCGTCGGACCTCGCGAGCAGGGAGACGATCTTCTGCACCGACTTCTCGATGACAGTCCTGGCCTGTGAAGAGACACAGCTTCTGGAAATGCATCTCCTTGCAGGCAGTTTCCGCAGAACCCGGGCTGCTTAGCTGCTGGTTTTCTACCACAGAGTTAAAATCGAAGGGGAAAGATGTGCAAGAGAAGCTTGTGGAACAAAGAGAAGACTTCAGAGACCTTGCCTTTTAGGGCTCTTCTGGCAAGATGGAAACATTTAAATCTCAACTGGACCACTGTGCGGGGGGGTTGGAGAGGGGGGCGGAGAGGGGTGGTGCAGAAACTGTGCCCCAAAGACTGTTGTCCATGAGTGATGCTGTGTGTTCACAGGTATCTCTGTCCTCTGGAATCCACCCAACAGCTGGACAGAGGGCACAAGGGCAACAGCTGCTTCCCAGGAGATGAGAACTGGCATCATTAAGACGAAGCTGCTGTTCCCCTGACGAAGGTCACGGTCAGTCCCGAGCGCCCCTCCCCAGCCTGGGCCTTTTAATTCACATCTGAGCACAACTAACTCGCTGCCTGCTGTGTCAGAAGAGTGGTCCAGAAGCACGAGGGGCCCCAGAGCCCTTCGGCTGCGTCTCTGCGGGAGGCCGGGTCTTCTCTAACTGCCCCAGCCAGACTACAGAGCCATCAGTGGCCGCAGCGACTCTGCTCTGGGCAGAAGAGTCTTGCGAAAAAATGAAGTAATGCTGCTCTTCTCGGCAAAGTAATTCTTACTCTAAATGACTAGTCTTCGTTAAAAAATGTTGCTACATTAACACAAAATGGCTTGTTATTTCTCAATGAGTCAATGTTTTGAAAATCTCAGTCTGCGGTTCTAATGCAGTAAACAGCAGTACAACCCATCTAAAAGGCTCTCTGGGGCCAATCGTTAAGCATGTAGAGGGCTGAGGCTGGGGCCTCCCTGGTGGCGCAACGGGTTAAGCGCAGCACTGTGAAGCTATCCAGAGCCACTGCAGCACGAGTTTGATGCCCAACCAAGGAGATTCCCACATGGCGCAGCAGACCTCTCCTGTCTCGCCCGCTGCTCCCCTCAGCAGTGTACTTCAGTCATCCTGCCTGTTCTGCTCCCCGCTCTGTCTCTGGTGAATCTTCTCACTCCCACACCTCTGGCCTACATCTCGGTTCTTGTAGGCATAAATAAATAAATCTTTAAAAAATAAAAAAATAAATAAAGAGGGCCAAGGCTGGTCGTGGGGCCCCGGGACACCACAGTTATCTGCCTGGTCACGGAGCGGGGAGCGGAGCCCTGACAGGCGAGACGATGAGCTATCCCTGAAAGTGCTCACAGAGGGTTTTAAAGATCTTTCCTGAACATTCAGGCTGTGTCCTAGCACACGAATCCCGAGCTGAGGCGATGCTGGGGCAGGAGAGTCCCTGGGCTGGTCTGGGGGGGCAGGGGCAGCCTCCGCCCAGCGTACCCCAAGCCCGTTCTGGTGTCTCTGGCCGCGCTACTGCCCGCCCCTGCCCGCCTCTCCCAACAAGTGTTGCACAGGTCGGAGAACTTTCCAAATGACAGCTGCGGGCCAGGCGAGCCACGGAGACTCAGAGACGGCAAAAGACAGCGCGAGCGTTTCAGGAAGCATTCTGGACTGCGCCCCTGGCCAGAATGTTTGTGGAACACATTTTTTGAACACATGATCACCTAAAACCTCGTCCAACAGCAAAATGAAAATGTCTTATCAACAACAAGGCGTAAAGGAGGGCAACACCCACACCCCACCGCCGCCTGGCAGGATGCAGGAGACGGCCCCCATTTCCTGGCTCCCTGCTACCAAAAGGGTCCGGACGAGCTTGCGAAGGTGGAAGACAACCGCAGCTCTGCTGGCTGCGTCTGTCACACGGCGCACAGAGGCTGGCTCCCCCACATGGCCGCGGGGGAGGGGCCGGGAGCTCGGGCATGCGCCTGGGGGGCTGGAAGCAGGCGTGCAAAGCCTCCTTCTCACTACTGACCTCCAGATGGGCGTTGATCTCTTTGACAAGCCTCCTGGACTCCTCCAGATCATTGGTTTTCATCAGCTTCCTTTTCAGGATCGTGAGGACCACCTCGGGGCCGGGCGTGAGGTCCAGCTCTCTGACCGGAGGCAGGGAGACGGGAGAGCTGGCTTTGTGTCTCACGCCCTGGAACTGCATCACTTTCATGTTGGAGATGGACTGGGAGAGACACACGGAGAAAGTCGGTCTGAGCGGCCAGAGTGGAGGTGCCAGGTGTACCCCTCGCAGGTCACACCCGGGGCCTCGGGACACCGAAGGCCACGTCACAGCCTGAAAACACACACTTGGCCCTCAGCTTGGACGAGGCAGCAAAACAAGCACCTGAAACGCGACTGGGATGAACTCTGGGGGTGCCGGGCATCCTGGGCAGTGGGACAGCTGTCCCCTCACCTCTGAGAGCAAATGCTGCCCCAGTCACGAGGTCCCCGGAACAGGGTGTCTCGGCCAGCAGTGACCCCGGGCCGTGCCCCCCACCTGTCCTAGTAACCAGGAGTAGGAAGGTGCACCTGTCCAGGTCAGGGCTGAGGTCCGGGCAGAACCGAGGCCACAGAGGCTGGGCCGGCACCAGGGCCTAACTAAGTTTTGGGCTCAGCTTGACCACAGAGGTCACTACAGACTGGATCCCAGCAAGAGCCAAAAAAAAGCTATCAGCATTCTTGTTCCAAAACCAAGCGGCAATAATCAAAAACAAATCTAAGACAAAATAAAAGATACACCACAAGATACACAAGACTCAGTGTCTGAAGAGGGGCCATCCGGCCTCAGCCCACACTGGAAATAGCCACAGCTGAGGAAACTGCCAAGGGAATGGGAAATGCAGGGCAAGGGGACTATCGCTGGGTCTCCCTTCATTCCCGTTCCCGGCACTGGGGCGGCCCTGCAGAAAGCCGGAGGCAGCTTCGAGCCCCCTGGCCCTTGCCTTCTCTCTGCTCCGTCTTTCCTCTGCCCCCACCCTGCAGCCTGACGGCTGTGGCGAGCCCAATGCTCTCCTCCTGGCCTGTGCCTGCCCTGCTGGCTCACAGGCCTTCCGGCCCACGAAGGGCTACAGGGGGGCGTGTTGCGGGCTCACAAGCTCCTCTGGAAGGCACCGCTCTGAGCCGGTGAGCTCGCGGATGGTGCCACCACCTGAGGAGCCCCACAGCACGCGCCCCCTACACACAGCCAGGAAAGCACCCCAGAGGCACAAGCCTGCAGCAGCCACCTGCTGTGACCTGTCCAGACAGCCCCGATGAACTTACCTATCTAAGCACCTCGGTTCCTTCTGGACATAGTTGGAGTGGGGTGTGGGGAATCTCTGACAGTCCAAAGATAAAGGAGATACCCTGGAAACCCCCAAGAATCCAAGGGCTGGGGTTCCCTGGGGCCAGGCCATGAAGCCCGAAGGAGCAGCTTTCCACTGGGCAGCCAACCGTGCGCGGGGCCCGCGTTAGTGTTTCAGACACACAACCTCTTGGCCGCTCCCTGCACACCAGGCTCCGGGCAAGGAGAACAGACCCGGGAGGCTAAGCGGGTGGCCTGAAGTTTCAAAACCTCACAAGCCTGAACCCAGCAAAGTATGACTCAAAGCCGGGCTGCGACCTAAACTGGCAGAGCCGGCCAGGCCTCGGGCACTTCTCGCCCAGATGCCCTTGCAGGCCCCACGAGACACACGTGCCAGGAGCCGGCCCAGGACTCCACCAGCCTGCGAGGCTCCCGACGCACCTTGTTGCCGTACTGCATGACGTGGCTGGTGTTGGTGTGGGCCTTCACCAGCAGGTACTGCCTGTGGAGGGTCTCCTTCGTCAGGTCCTCCTGCAAAAACGAAGACGCTCACGTCCTCTGCCCACCCCAGCCCGTGGCCGAGCCGCGGCGAGCACAGCCCCCGGGCGCTCACCACGTCCGAATCCTCCATCCAGTTCACGCTGTACCAGTCGCCCAGGTACGTCGACCTCTCCTCGTCGTAGTAACAGGCGTAGGACGACTCTCTGGGGTTGGAAGCAGTAGTCGCATAAACTAGAGGAATTAAAGACATCGCTTAGTCACATTTTAGCCTCCTGTCATCCCCCGTGAAGTTTCAGTCCATCCTTCTTTGCTGTGCGGTCAAAGCAGGCCCGTGTCCTCGCGGGCGAGGGCGGCACAGGGAGCTCGCCCGGCGCTGTCCACGCCGTCACAGCAACTTGTGGAAAACGAGTGTGGAAGAAAGAGGAGCTGCGTGACAGACGCGCTTTGCAGCAATAAGCAACCATCGTGCTTATTAAGACATCGGGCTATTTTGGAATCGAGCTGAAACTCCCCAACAGCTCCAGAAACTTGAAGAACATGGACTAAACTTCGTTTGCTGAGGAAGTTCACATTTATTGAAGCAACACTGTGACTGGAACCTGCCATTTACGATCTAGCTTGCTGGGGGCGCCGAGGGGTGCAGACTAATGCCAGCACCGAAAGCGTGACTCTGCCAACAGGCACGACCGTTATCCCGCCTTACAGATGAGGACAGCGGGGGCCGGAGAGGGCAAGTCACCTGCCCAAGTGCAGAGGGGCACAAGCAACGTGTCGCAAAGGGTCGTGGTGTTCCTGACTACTAACTGGGTCTTGAGGAGCCTCATGGCCCCTAGAGAGCACGTGAAGCCCACGTGCACATTCTTGACCCCGACCACTGGCCTGCGGAGCAGCGGAGCTAAGGGCCGCACCATCCCCACACGGGCTGCCCGGGCCCTGCCAGGCACTGGTGTCTCACGCGGACTGCCCCTCTGAGCGCCACGCTGCCCGCCAGCCCAGAGCCCGCGCCCACCACCTACCATTTATGTCCTTGGGCAGGTGCCTCATCATGGAGCCGGACTCACAGGCCTCGATGTAGAACACCATCTGCGGGGCCAACAGGACAGGTGAGCTCACACCTAGGCAGGCCCAGGGTCTCTGGGAAATGCTGCTCTGGGTCTGCCTGCTCTCTGGACCCATCCTTGAGCATCTTTTACCTTTACTTCTGGGAGATATTTCGGCTGTAAGACGCAGCTGCTGCTGTCACACACTGTATTCGCATTTACAAACTTTCATCACTTAACAGAATCCAGTAGCTAGCAGGTGAAATGAATCCTTAAATGATGTTGAGAAAAGCTGCCACGAGGGGAGACTGAGGCAGGACACGCCACACGTGACTGTATGTGCACATGCTACATGTTACTGTCATGGATGTACGTGGCCAGTGTCTACAGAGGGGCGAGGCCAAAGTGAAAGTAAGAGTGGCTCCAAGTTGGCCCCCGCCCTAGGGCAGCAGCTCCGGGAGTGTGGCCCTGGATCAGCGGCCTCCGCGTCGCCTGGACCCCAGAGAAGCACTCTCGGGCCACCCTGCACAGCTGAGTCAGGTTCTGGGGATGCACCCCTTTCTGTGTTTTAACAAGATCTTCAGTGATTCTGAGCTAATCGCTCAAGTCCCACAACACAAAAGATTAATTCTGGGACACCTGACTGGCCAGCAGGACACTCTCTCCAGAGAGCACAGCCGGCCAGTCATGTGGGCAGCCTAGCACTCAGGGGCTCATTCCACTGCCTTCCTCGGGCCCCCACTCTACACTCCCCCCAAGTGCCGCCCCAAGTGCCCCTGACTTACCTTTTGGTACTTTTTATGATCATACATGTACTGGATGGTTTCATTCAGGTCTTTGACATGGAGCTGCAAGAGAAGCGCACAGATATTCGGACCAACACACCCAGAGAACCCACTGGCCGGGGAACCCACCAGTAAGGTCCCAATGATGCTTCACAAATTCTCATTGGCCAATCTGTAGGCATAACTGTGGTAAACATGACCCAGCACGTCACCAAGTGTTTTCTCCCACAACTGAAGAGGGCACGGGAGGCGCAGCGTCACACACCCTCTGCCCCACGCCCTCGGGGGCTGGGCTCTACTGCCGCGCTGGCGCAGGGGCCCGAGTGGGGAGAAACCTGGTGACGCCAGGGTGTGACCAGCCAGGAGACCTGCCTGGGACAGACGCAGCTGCCCGAGCCCCACTCACCCGCCACCAAGCAGGACCAGGCCTCACAGGACAGGACAAACACACGTTGCAGGCTCAGGACGCCACTGAGGCTCCGTCTGCCGTTCTCCTTGTCTGTCTTTACGTTACAAAATACTCACCTCGTCGTTAGGAAAAACCAGTATTCCAGCAGCGCCGTGGTCGGTGAAGTAGACGAACACGTGATCCTGGGGGCCGCTGCCGAGGGGGAGGGGGCGACAGGTGAGAACAAGCGTCAGCGTCGACCCCTGAGGCTTTTCTAGTTCTGCTTCCTTTTTTTTTTTTTAAGTCGCCCTATTTAAGAAGCTAAGAAGAATGAGGATCACAGCCTCCTGACCGCTACGGAGAGGCGCACGGGCCCGCTCTGCGTGCTCTCTGCGTCGCTGAATGTTCTGAGCCGCAAGGCATATCCCGGAGCCTGGGTGAGGGTGGGGAGGAGGGGAGGCCTCGCCGGGTAGCACGTCAGACAGAAAAGGCCTGACTTGGATATGGGGCCTTTGGCAACTGGGCTTCCTCCTGGGCAACCACACTCTCCAACCAGACCTCCCCCAAAATGAGCAAAGGACCCAGACACACAGCCAGACACAGACCTGCAGCTCAGACTCCCCGTCCAGGCCCCTGGCCTACACAGTCTGGGAAGGCACCCAGTGCCCTCCCCAGGGTTTCCAGGCTGGAGAGCTGTAATCTCACCTGGAGACCATGGGCTTCGCCCACACAGATGTCCATCTCTGCGCTAACGCACACAAGCCCACTTGGGCCCAGGGCTCTACGCACCATCATCCGAGGCCCTCAGAAGGCAAGGTGCTAAACCCCTGACATCACTAAATGTGCTACCAGGATCGCTCTCCCCCACTCCCGCAGGGCAGCACTGGGCTGGTTCCCTGAATACAAAGATCAGCTGCGTGTGAACGCGCTCCGCCAGCGGGCTGTGATAGGGCCCAGGCCGGAGGCGGGGGTCCTGCAGGCTGACCAGCCACAGCGCTTCACGCCCATCGCAAGTGTTCCAGTGGAGGTGGGAAACACCAGCACTAGGATTTGTGGGCCACAGAGAAGAGGGTTTAAGTGTCAGGGAACACTTTGGCAAGCATAATGAGGGACCCTGGGTTACACAGTTAGTTCAGTACAGAAACGAGTTGCCAAAAGAAGCCATCAGCCCTTGGCAGCCTGTCGGGGAATCAGACGAGTTCTCGGCCCTATCATTCTCATGCCAGGAGCAAGAACAATGTCTGCTTAAATTCCCTATTCTGAATAGACAATACACGAATACTGGGGAACCTCAATACCCCACTTTCAGCAATAGATCATCCGGAGAGAAAACAAATAAGGACCTATAGGACTAGAGCTATTCTTTGAACCACTGGACCTAAGACAGAATCAGAATGTTCTAACAGCACGCTCTTCTCCTGTATGCATGGAAGACAGTCTTGGATGACATGGCAGGTCACAAAAGACCTGACACACTGGAGAACGCTGAGATCATACTGAGTATCTTTTTCACCCACAAGAGCATAAAACAAAAAATCAGAAACAGGAAGAAAACTGGAAAATTCACAAGTATGTGGTTAACAACACACCCCTGAACAAGCAACAGGTCAGAGAAGAAATCAAAAGGAGAAAAAAACCTTGACATTGATTTTCTATTCTGGGGTCCCAAGTCATTCCAAAAAGTGTGATCTCCATAAAAGACGTTACCTCTTCAAGACTTTTCCAGATCCGTTGCCCTTCACTGCTTCTGCATCTCCTCTCAGCACAGCAAGGAAATTTTGTGGGGTGACATCCTACAAAGAATTAGAATTTGAAATCAGATGGAGCTGCTTGTTCAGCTTGCCCAGAGTGTCTGCTGAGCCTAGCAGACCCGAGCCCCCGGCCCACACATCCCCGAGGCTCAAGGTTTGCAGCAGATACTTTGGAACCAAGGAGGACCCAAAAGCAAGGTCAGCGTCTTCAGGGAGCTTCCACGAGCTCATCTCAAATACCATCTTGTCGCTCTCTGATCGCAACTCAGCAAGGCGGCCAGTCCTTCCTGACAGTTATGGAAGTCCCCATGGAGAAACCCAAAGATGCCAGAAGGTGCGGATAAGTCAGGGAGGCCAGGTGAGCACCACCTCAGGGAGACAGCGAGGGGGAGGCAGACACATCAGTGCTGGGCCCTCCGCTCTCTCTCTGCATCTGGTTTGTTGCCTGAAAGGCTGGTTCCAAGGACATGCAATGTCCTTAAAGGAAATTTTGTAAAATTTATACCTGATCATCTTAAAAAGCAATATAGAAAAGGCCAAAAGATATAAAATTACCAGGCCTCCATGGTGGCACAAGGGGTTAAGTCTCAGCACTATGAAGCTATCCACAGCCACTGCAGCACGAGTTCGATCCCCAGCCAGGGAGCTTCCCACAGGGCACAGCAGACCTCTCCTGTCTCCCCACTGTTCCCCTCAGCAGTGTATTTCAGTAGATCCACCTGTTCTGCTCCCTACTGTCTGGTGAATCCTCTCACCTCCCTGCCCAGCTCTGGCCTATACCCCAGCTCTTGTATACAGAAATAGATCTTAAAAAAAGAAATAAAATTACCCAAGTCCTACCTACCATCTAATTCCAGACACTTCTGGTAACACTACGGAAATCATTTCGTAAAAATGGGGCTAATATCACATGTACAATGTGTTCATCTTCATTGCACTTGAATTTAAAAAAAGAAAAAAATGGAGCAAAGAATTACTAAACTTGCAACAAATGTTTACTGTGAGAAACATCAGTTCCTAAAAGATTCTTCTGAAATGAAGAAAGAGACCATGAAAACCACAAGACTTAAGTCATAATGGTTTTTTTTTTATTTTTTTATTTAGCACACAAGCTGGGGTAGAGGCCAGAGGTGTGGGGCAGCGAACAGGTTCACCAGAGACAGAGTGGGGAGCAGAACAGGCAGATCGATGGAAATACACTGCTGAGGGGAGCAGCGGGGGAGGCAGGAGAGGTCTGCTGCACCATGTGGGAATCTCCCCAGCCAGGTGTCGAACTCACGTCGCCACTGCCGACAGCTCCACAGCTCAGCGTTTAACCGCTGTGCCATGGGGGAGGCCCTAGTCATGTTTTTTTTAAAAAATGTGTCCGAACTCCCTGGTGGTGCAACAGGCTGAGTCTCAGTACTATGAAGCTGTCGGCAGCCACTGCAGCAGGAGTTTGATCCCCGCCCAGGAGATTCCCACAAGTGCAGCAGACCTCTCCTGTCTTGGCCGCTTCTCCCCATGGCAGCACATTTCAAATCTGCCTGTTGTACTCCCCACTCTGTCTCTGATGAATCCTCCCAACATCCCACATCTCTGGCCTACACCCCAGTTCTTATATGCATAAATAAATAAATCTAAAACTATATATATTAAATCTTCCATTAAAAAAATAAATAATGTGTCAATCTGTGAGGTCTCAACTGTCGGGCGGGGAGTGACACGGGCGTGATGTGATGATAGCACGCAGCCACCTCAGCACACTGTGGAGATGCTCTCCGCACCGGGCTTGGTGCTGGAAAATTCATGAGGGCATGATTTTCAGAAAAGGATGCAGATAATTACAGTCAGACGAACAGTGGCACCTTAAGCTATTGAGGTCTTCTTGAAGGAAATATTTCAGGTTTCAAGTTGAAGAAAAGTAGAAACTAAAAGGTAGTGAACTACAACTGATTGCTGACAGTTTTCCTTTGTTTTCTTCTGTCTTTCAAAACTCTCAAAAATTACTCAAGCACAAATCTTAATACTGACAGGAAACAGACCAGAGCCATGAGGCTCTGATCCTAGGAACACAGGAAAGAGAAGAAAGTCATGAGACGGGACCAGCACGCGGCCCGGCCAGGGGCCACCTCACCTCCCCAGTGTAGTCCTTGGGGACCCCTGCGTACACGTCGGAGCCGTTGGGCCTGTTGATCACGATGCCCGGGGTGGGGTTGCTGAAAATCAAAGAGCACACCTGAAGTTCCTGACCTGAAGTTCTCCAACCTTTCTCCTCACAAACATGCCCACTTATGTATAGAAGCAGTAAATGACCCTGTTTGGGGTCCACATGTCTCATCGCGAATGGCCACGGACCCGTGAGTGACTGGAGCAGCTCGGGGTGCACCCGACTCTCCGGTTCCAAGCAGGAGTAATGAAGGGCTGAGCTCTGAAAACTGAGGACGGACCAAAGCCGGGGTGTGCCTGCCTCCCAGTGGGAGCCACACAGCATCCGGGGACAAGGTCTCCCCAAAAGAGCCTTCAGAGGAACAGGACTGCGGGAGAGGACAGGACGGAAGACAAGGCCTCACAGTGAGAGCTGAGGCGTCGAAGCTCAGCACAGTCAGTGAGCTGCTACGAGACCGAAGTAAAGGGCCCGCCCTTCCCTGGGGCCATGGCGGAGTGACAGGAGTGGGGAGACGCGAGCTGGCTACCCTAGTACCCCTACTGGCCAGAAATAAGTGCACATGAGAGAATTATTTGTAAAATCAAATCAACAAATGACGAAAGTAAATAGTCTAGAAAGCAGGGCCCGAGGGTATAATCCACAGTGAGCCTCCTTCGGTGCCTGGGGCTCTGTGCGGCCCCCTGGGGATTAGGAAGAGCTCTGTAGGGCCCAACGATGAGTCCTCCAAGCTGAGAGAGTGCCAGTACCATGGCCCAAATCACCCTGTAGGGCCCATTCCCACTTCCTGCCACTGCCAAGGTGTCCCCAAGTTATGTTCAAAGCACGACTGGAGCAGCCTTGTGCAATTTCCCCTGGGAATGTGTCTATATTCTGCTGTGGGGTCACTCTCGGGTGCCTGCTGGCCTTTCTGACTTCTCCTGTAAATGCCCTGAAGCTCTCACCCACCAAGTTCAAGGTGCCTCCTACTTACTCTTCGGCGTGGGCGATGTCATCGTACATCATCACAACGATCTGCTCGTCGGGAATCCCGTTGCGGTGAACGATCTGGTAGGCATGGCACGCATCAGCCTGGGAGAAACCATTTCATCAAGTGTGAGACTTTGCCCAGCAAGAGACCAGCTTTGTTTAATGAACACGTTCTTGCTCAAAAAGATGTGGTATGAATCGGGTGATTGAATTATTTTAAAATACCTACATTTCTATTTTTGCAACTGAATTTAAAGAAATCCTCACCAGTCCCCAATTATCCAAGCTCCTATTCATCAGGCAGCTCACATGTGTGGGACACACCCATGCACACAAGCACACGCGTACGTGTGTGCACATGCACACACACATGATGCCACCACAGCTTCAGGTCACAAGGGCCTTTGAATGTTCTTTTCCCACACCTTATAAAAGTCTCCTGGAAACACTGATTCAGGTCTGGAAAACAATGAACTCGGGATGATGAATGATGAAGCAAAAGCCCAGTGCAGCCCCACTCTATTGGAGAAACTATCTGGGCATTACCCGGGCATACACCCTCCAACCCAGCCATACACCCTCCAACCCAGCCACCTGCTCCTCACTGCACCCTAGAGAAATCTAAACCCCGTGTAACAGGAGGCTGTCCACAGCATCACAGAGACAGCAAAAAACCAAGAAATGACCCTTCCAAAGGATTCTCAAGAGGTAGAAAAAAAAAATAACCTGTCTTCTGAGCACATAATAGAACATGAGTGAAAAGCAACCCAGGCTTCAAAATAGTTGAACCTCTGGAACAAAAAGAGAAGAAGTTGTAGGAGAAAAAAAAATTCCCCATGATTACATTTACATAAGGGTCAAAAGAGACCAAGTAAACATGTGTTGCTTATGGTAAAGTACACACGTGGTAAGACTGTAAAACAAAGCAAAGGAATGACTGAGCGAAACCCAGGAGTCTGCTCTCCTGCAGGAAGGGGGTGGTGTCTCCACTGGACACAGACACGGGGCTAGAAACTGCTTTTCTTTAGCTGGTACAAGGTACGCAGGTAATCATTTATTATTATTATTTAAATTCAACATGTTATGTATATTTGCTTGTTTTCAATTTTATAATGAAAAAAAAATCAAACATTAACCTACCCCTAATGACCTCGCTCCAGGACAAATCACCCTATTATTTATTTCTCTTGTTAGACATGAAAAGATATGTCCATCAAAAGAAAAATGACTGAGGAATAAATTTAACAAGAGAAGTATAAGACTTATACACTGAAAATTCTAAAATACTCCTGAGGGAAATTAAAGATCTAAATAAACACAGAGACCTCTCATGTTCATGAATCAGAAGACTTAATACTTTAAAAAAAAAAAAGATCAGGTTGTCTTGCAGAAAGTGATATGGTGATCCTGAAATTACAACAGGCATAGCACAGACAAAACAATCTCAAAAAAAGCAATGAGAGGACTCTCACTTCCTGATTTTAAAACACACTGGAGAAAGAACAGTATTTTCAACAAATGGTGCTAGGACAGTTTGGATGCCCACATCCAAAAAGATGAAATTAGGCCCTCACTTCATGCCATACACAAAACTCAATGCAAATTGATCACAGAGCTAAAAGTAAGGGCTAAACAAAATGAAAGTTTTGAAACACGACACAGGGAAAGTCCTTGGAACCTTAATTATAGCTGCAAAGATGTCACAAATAAGAACTAAACGCATGGCCTATAAAAGAAAAAAATAAACATATTGAACTTCATCAAAAGCTTTAGAGTTTCAAAAGACACTATTAAAATAAATAGTAAAGGACCACACTTGCTGAAGACAGTACAGTTAAGAAAATATTTGTAAAACATTGTGTCCAGAATACACAAAAGACTTACACCTCGACGAAGCTCAAACCCATCAAAAATAGATAAAAGTCGAACATTTCACTTCAGCAGATATACAAATGGCTAATAATAAGTACCACAAAAAAGATGCTTGCTGGGCCTCCCTGGTGGTGCAACGGGTTGAGTCACAGCCTAAGAAGCTGTCTGTAGCCACTGTGGCGCGAGTTCGATGCCTAGCCAGGGACCTTCCCACATGGCGGAGCAGACCTCTCCAGTCTCACCCGTGGCTCCCTTCAGCAGTGTACTTCAGTTGATCTGCCTGTTCGGCCCCCCATTCTCTCTGGTGAATCCTCTCACCCCCCCTCAATTCTGGCCTGCACCCCAGCTTATATGCATAAAAAAGTAAATCTTAAAAAAAAAAGATGCTCACTATCATTCATTATCAGGGAAATGAAAATTAAAACCACAATGAGCCATTTCACAGCCAGACAGTGACAGGTGCTGGGAAGTTGCAGAGGCCAGGAACCTCTCTACATGGCTCTGTGGGAATGTAAAATGGCACAGCCATTCTGGAAAAATACTTGAATAGTTTCCTTAAAAGTTAAACATAAATTTGCCACATGACTCAGCAATTCTACACATAAGTATCCACCCAAGAGAAAGAAAAACAATCAACGCAACAAAGATTTGTGCACAAAGGTTCTCAGCATCACTCTCCATAGGTCAGAACTGGAAAATAACCCAAAGTCCACCCCCAGGTGAGTGGACAGGCTACCGTGGTGTGGGCAGCCACGCCATGGGCCGTGGGCCGGGAATAAAAAGGAATGCCACCCACTGGAACACACACAGGCCTCAAAGACACAGAGGCCCATGTGCTGTCTGGCTCGTTTCTATGAGATGTTCAGAAAGAGCAAATACAAGTTTATAAAGAGAAAGCAGACTCGCCTGCCTGGAGCTGGAGGTGGGGACTACAAACGTGGGGCCGGATTGGGGGATGGAAATGTCCTAAGCCTGATGCACAGTGATGTTTGCACAACTTGGTCAACTCCCGAAAAGAAATCTGAGTGTGTATCTGAAACGGGCGAGTTACGTATCTACGAGAAACCTGCCTCAGGAAAGTCCTGTTCTGTGAAGGGCGGCTCCGTGCAGCCTGCTCAGCCCCTGCTAGGCACAATGTGGATGGGTATTGAGCTAATGCTCAGTGAAAGAAGCCGCTGATATTCTTCACCTGCAGAATATCAACTATCAAACAAAACAAACAGGTAAAACAACAACATTAATTCTTACACTATGAAAAATCCACTGGTTACCAGTGGGGGCTAGAGGGTGAGTGAAGCATGTGTACATATGAGGGATGAAAATGTGCCCCCAAAATTAGGTCTGGAAATGATTAGCAAATCAATAAAATTCAAGAAAAAAATAAAATAAACAACTCCCCATCACAAAGCACAGCATGGCACTTAGCAATGCTTCAGGCGCGCCTGGTATGTTAGTCTTCCCTCCGAAACATCTAAGTCTCTATAAATAATGCAGGTTTAGAGGCCTGTATGGGATCTATGGGAAAGTTCTTTCAGATGCTCTTTTACAGCGAAGCCAAGGGATACTGGGCTGGCGCTGGCCGAGAAGAGAGGCAGCCGTAGGGCCAGGGACTGAGGCCAGCGATGATTCAGCACCCACTTTCCCTCCAACCAGCCTCAGACTCGCATCCTCTTACTTAGCTGATAAATATTTCAGGCTGTGGCCACTTCTTTGGCCTTGCTTCTCTTCATTTTAATATTTCAAATCTGAATAATTTACCCAGGAAATCTTGCAACACTTTTTTTAAAACGGCTTTCTGGCATAAAGGTTAATAGGTCAGCCCATCCTTAATAGTGTTTATCCAACGTCTTTTTCAAGTTGGTTGTATAAACGGGCCCGCCTGTTCAGTCCCCAGGATATGCATTAAACACTTCCCGTTTCTAGCACCTGCTTAAAACGGAAGGAGAACACCGAGCTAAGCAGTTTCATTCTCAGGTTGCTCCTTGTAAATGGGTCAGGTCTGTGGCTAACATTACAAAGAAGGAGGATCCTCTTGTGATAACAACAGCTTTTTCCTCAAGCCAAATTTCCTATTCAGCTAACACACAAAAGCCACTGAATGTAGAAGTCAGCCGATGATCTTCAAATTTTAGAGCTGGCAGGGAGTTCATCTAAACCACCCTGTGTGCCCCCTGCCCACCCCCACACTATTTAACAGGCATGGAAACTGACACCCAAGGAGGGATACGCCTGAGGGAGCACTGCCACACCAGCGGGAGCACTGCCACACCAGCGGGAGCACGAACAGCAGGCCACGCTGCCCAACACGCACCAGCCACACGTGGCCCCAGAGTGTGTGGACGTGGCTGGCCCAAGATGAATGCCCCATGATGTCCACGCACACACTGGACATGTGTCTTGCACACACAGAATGTGAGGCATCACTTAACTTTTTATATTGACTTTGAGTGAAAAAAAATAATAACTTGGAGGTACTGGATTAAGTAAGACATATTAAAAAGTTGACGTCGCCTGCTCACGGCTCTCCCTATCAGCCCACGCTGCTCCGGAGCCACTCGCCTGGGTGTGAATCCGGGCTCGAACTCAGCCATCTTTGCCATGATGGGCGAGGTGCTGACCCTTCCTGTGCCTCAGTCTGCCCAGGTAAAGGGGAAATAAAAACCGACCCTGCCGCACGTAGCTCCACTGAGGGGGTTCACTGAGGGCATTTGAGTCAAGGGCTCTTACAAGAGAGCACAGACACACCCACAGGCGGTGCACCTTGTTCCTGAGAATTAAAACATTAAATGACATGTCTAAGGACAGCTTGCTTGAAATATAAATCACTAAAGTTAGCCTTTTAAAATATATAATTTAGGGCCTCCTTGGTGGCGCAACAGGTTGAGCACAGTGCATTGGAGCTGTTGGCAGCTGCGGCGCAAGTTTGATGCCGGCCGGGGAGATTCCCACATGGCACAGCAGATCTCTCCTGCCTCGCCCGCTGCTCCCTTCAGCAGTGTATTTCAGTCAATCTGCCTGTTCTGCTCCCCGCTCTGTCTCTGGTAAACACTCTCACTGCCCCACACCTCTGGCCTGCACCCCAGCTAGTATGCATAAATAAATAAATCTTTAAAAAAATCATTAAAAAAATAAAATAAAATACACAATTTAGCGGCTTCTAGTATATTCGCACAGTTGTGCAACAATCAGCACTAATTTCAGAACATTTTCATCACTCCAATGAGACCTTGTTAGCAGTGCTCCCCATTCTCTTGTCCGCCCAGATCCTGGCAACTGCTGATCTACTCTCTGTGTCTATGTATTTCCCCTCTCTGGACTTTCATATAAATCATCTAATACATGGTCCTGGGCCTCCCTGGTGGCGCAACGGGTTAAGTCGCAGCACTATGAAGCTATCCACGGCCACTGCAGCACGAGTTCGATCCCTGGCCAGGGAGCTTCCCACATGGTGCAGCAGACCTCTCCTGCCTCGCCCGCTTCTCCCCCTCAGTAGATCCGCCAGTTCTGCTCCCCACTCTGTCTGTGGTGAATCCTCTCACTACCCCACACCTCTGGCCTACACCCTAGTTCGTGTATGCATAAATAAAAAAAATCTTAAAAAAAAAATACATGGGGCCTCCCTGGTGGTGCGGCAGTCAAGCGCTGAGCTGTCGGCAGTGGCGAAGCGAGTTCGACGCCCAGCTGGGGAGATTCCCATACGGCACAGCAGACCTCTCCTGCCTCGCCTGCTGCTCCCCTCAGCAGTGTATTTCCATCGATCTGCCTGTTCTGCTCCCCACTCTGTCTCTGGTGAACCCTCTCACCGCCCCCACGCCTCTGGCCTGTACCCCAGCTTGAATGCATAAATAAATCAATCTTAAAAAAAAAAAATACATGGTCCTTTGGAGTCTGGTTCCTTTCACTCAGTATGGTTTAGAGTCTACCCATGCTGAAGCATGTGTCAATCCTTTGTTCTTTTTACGGCCAAATGCTTTCCCCTTGCATGGACAGGCCACAGCCTGCTCACCTGCCCATTAGCGGTGGACATTTGGGTTGTCTCCACTTTTGGTTATTATGAATAAAGCTACCAGGATCAATTGAGTACAAGTTCCTCTGTGGGCAGAGATTTTCGTCCCCTTCAGGTGGGTGCCCGGGAGTGGGGTGGCCAGGTCACGTGCTAACTCTGTGTCTGACCCTTTGAGGAACGGCCAGACTGTTCCTCAAGCGGCGTCCCCAGTCTACTGCCTAGCAGGCAGCTGCACTTCGCTGTGCGTCCAGAGGAGGAGTCTTTCCTTACTCCTGCCAAGCTGATTTGGAGGAAATGCCAGGAACAACGGGGAGGGCGACTGGGGCTGACAGCCGGGCAGAGGCAGGCAGGGCAGAGGCCTGGGGATGCTTTGACCAAAGCTTGGGCCTCCGTCCTGTGAGGCCTCCGTCCCGTGGGGCCTCCACTTGCTGTGTGGCCTGCTCCTGTTAAGTCTCAGTTTCCTTATCCATAAAGTGAAGGTGTCAAACCAGTGATCTCACCTGGGGAAATGTGGCAACATTTGGAGATAATTTTGGTGGGGAGGGCAAAGCTCTGGGGAGAGGCCAGGGGTGCTGCTAAACATCCTACAATTGGCAAAATACCCCACCACAAAGAGCTACCTGGACCCAAATAACATTACATTAGATTGAGGTAAACCCATAGGGTATATTTTAAGGAACTGCCAAACTTTTTCCAGAGGGGCTGTACCATTTTATTATAACTGCCCCCAACAATGTATGAGGGGTTCCATTCCCCAACACTGTCACCAACACACAAATATCCCAGCCAAGTAGGAGTGTAGATGGCCTTTAAGAGTGTAGATGGCCCTATTCATTGGGCCTCCCGGTGGTACAGGAGTTAAGGACACAGTGCTACCAAGCTATGAAGCTACTGGCAGCCACTGCAGCACGAGTTTGATCCCAGGCCAGAGAGCTTCCCACATGGTGCAGCAGACCTCTCCCGCCTCGCCTGATGCTCCCCTCCACAGTGTATTTCAGTAGATCCGGCTGTTACGTTCCCCACTCTGTCTGTGGTGAATCCTCTCACCCCCTACACCTCTAGCCTACACCCCTGTTCTTGTATGCATAAATAAATAAATCTTTAGGAAAGAAAAAGAAACCTATCCATTAACAATGACAGTCTAATGAATGTCATTATCATTTAAAAAAAAAAAAAAAGCATCATTGCTTACCTGGTGCCTGTAGTTAAACCAGCCATTTGAACCTGCAACAATCACCACCCAGTGCTTGCCCCCATCCTCGGGATCACCCACAGGAACAGCGCCAACTCCCAGGGCCAAGCTGAGCAACAAGGTCACTTCCCAAATCATTCTGCACCTTGGAGTTTCACAGCAGAAATCTGGGAAGAAAAGTGCAGGGTCAAGCAAAGAAATGCCCAAGAACAGACAATGCGTGGCCTTTGAGAAAATATCACAGTTAGCACGTCAAAAGACCAATTAGTCATCAGGCAGAACATGCAGGGGAGAGAAGTGATAACAGACCAATCTATCCTTTGCTCTTCTGTGCTTTTTCCCCACATTGAGAAAGGGGTTGCCCATATCCCCTAATTTCACTACATGAGGTTGCAAATCTAAACCAAAGATTAAGAAAGCTCTTTGGGGAACCTTTTAAAGTTTTTGTCAGAACAAGAACAAGGCAGATAAAATTCATCAACAAAATTCACTGTGTTGGAAAAATGTCTACCACAGCATATAAATTGTTAAGAAGATATTATGTAATGTGTGCACAGAAAAATGTGGAAGGCAGACAAACATTAAACAGCAGCCACAGCTGAGTGGTAGATGGAATTAAGATGACTTTTCTCATATTTGTCTCTTTTTACCACAATTAATGTGTATTAGTATACAATCAAGTTTGTAAAATTCAGTATGTGTTCAATATAAACATTGATGGGCAAGGTACAAGTGAGGTCTCAGGATCAGCTACTCAGACACTGCATCCAAGTTAATACCCACGTGTAACAATGACACCTCGTGCGTGTGTGCAGCAGGCAGGGTGAGTATTTTACACCTTTTTTTCAGGAGATGAGGGTAAAGCAAAAGAGTGAGTGACTTGCCCGACAGCCACAGAGAGTCAGCTGTGGACAAGACCAGAACTCACACATCTGAGTTCTTGGCCCAGTCTCTCTCTTCTGTATGGTCCTGTATCACAAGACTTAATTATTCTGGGGAGCAAGTCAGCCATCCCCAGTAGGTTAGCTGGCTGGTGGGCTGGCAGCTGAGGAAGACCCCACATAACAAAAGTGTTGTTGTGTTTTTTTGTTTTTGTTTTTGTTTTTTTTGAGAAACAAAGTTCATGTGGATGCTTCCATGTTGGAACACTTTGCTGATTTAAAATAGTTTGGGTTTATAACATACTATTTGTCAAGCTTTACTCATTATCCCAGGTCAGATTAAAGCTTTTAAAACTAAATCCTTTTAGTAGAAGGAAAGGTACTGCTTCAAAAGCTAAGGGTAGGTTGTGCATTTCTGGGTAGTGCTTCATTAAAGTAAGCAAAACTGTGTGATTTATCAGCTGCCCCACTACTGGCAATTTTAGATCCTTAATCTCAACAATAACTTATTTCTAAAAAAGAAAACTCAGTTATTCTTGGGCCTCCCTGATGGTATAATGGGTTAAGTCGCAGCACTATGAAGTGATCCACAACCACTGCAGCACAAGTTCGATCCCCGGCCAAGGAGCTGACCCACAGGGCGCAGCAGACCTCTCCTGTCTCCCCGCTGCTCCCCTCAGCAGTGTGCTTCAGTGGATCCGCCTCTTCTGCTCCCCACTCTGTCTCTGGTGAATCCTCTCATCACCCCACACCTCTGGCCTATAACCCAGCTTGTATGCATAAATAAATATATCTTTAAAAAAAGAAAACTTAATTATTCTTAATCAAGAAAAAGCTCAATTTTATATTTCATGGCCAAACTTTGTATAAAGTTTTAAAGAGCAAACAGCAGGACTGACCACGGAGGCTAAGCATTACTCACTCAGACCAGACCCTGCCCTGTTATTCCAAAAAAACAAAACACAGCCTTCCTGTGACAGCAGCCAGGCCCTGTCACCGTGAGGTAAGAGGGACGACAGTGTCTGAGCAGGAGGACTCAGTGCTGGGGGACTCGGAACAACAGAGCCTGGGCTGGCCCCTGCCTCCACGCCACTTGCCAAACAGACTGCACCACGGTCCCTCCGTGCACTCCGCCATCTCCTCACCACCTCCCCTGCCACACTACATGCTGGGCACTGGGAACACAGCAGGGCAGGGACAAAGCCCCTGCCTGTCACCACAGAGCATGCGCCAGCTCAGGCACCGGCCACCTCTCGCCCTCAGCATTCTGTGCTAAAACCCAAAAAGATGGATTCTCCCCAAGTGCAAAAAAAATTAAAACAAAAAAACCAGGAAGCCCCAAGTCTGGACAAACTGAAAACTAAGAGCACCTGAGGCCAGTGCTTCTCCAACTCAACTGTGCATCCTGGTGACCAGGGCGCTGGTTAAAATGCAGATTCCACGGCAGTCATCCCAGCGGGGCCCAGCGTGACATTTCCGGCAGGCTCCAGGGATGCCAGTGCCGCTGGCTGCAGCAGCCCCTTCACTAGCCCTGCAGGGCATCGCTGCCCACACCCATCCTCTTTCCCCAGATGTCTCCTCCCAGGAACTGGATTCTTAGTCTCTAAGCCTGGGTGGGGGCTGGATCCCTGTGTCTTCAGTTCCAGCACAAGGTCCCTGTTTGGACAGGAAACGACAAGATGCCCCAGATTGCTTTTTAAGACTATACTGAGCTGACTAAGCTTTTTGTTTTATTACTGTTTAGTAGAGCCCGTAACAGATGGGGCTGGGGGGAGGGGCTGCCCAGGATGCCCTGACACTGGCTCCTGCCGGGGAGCTCGTGTGTACCCCGGGGAGTCTCCCCCCAGCCGCTCCACCCCGCAGGGCCCACTGGAGGCTTTCATACAATTATGCAAAGGCATGAAGAAGCAACAGTGACGTCAGACAAGAGAAAGGCAAGGAGCAAAAGCACCAAGTCCTCCAGAGCTCCCCCCAGGGGAGAGGCGACAGCGATGATAATGGGCCCCCCCAGGGGCAGCTCTTTGGTTCAGAGCTTATATGGGAAGTCTCCCTGCTGCTGTGAAGTCTGCAGTGAGGGCTTCTCCCAGGCAGGCAACAAAGTTCCTGTAAAAGGCTGCGGAGTAAATATTTCGCCCTGCGGGTAATGTCATCTGTCACCATATTCAATCTGCCACTGGATCATGAAGGCAGCTGGCGCGAATGGGCTTGGCAACATCCCAGCAAAACTTGATCAGGTCATCTCTCTGGCCCACCCGGGTGTGCAGGAGGGCTAGAGCCAACGGGGGCTCACTATCCTTCCCTGACAATCATTAAGCTGGCTCCCTGTTTGCTCACAGCGTGATTCTGAGTTTGGGTCACGTGACTTAGTCCTGAAGAGGCTCTGGGGGTCCCCACAGCCCCCCATCCCCCGGCAGTGATGCAGGACTTCCCCTTCATATTGAGGGACAGAGGGGCTAAATAAAACCTGAAAACCAAGTGGATCTTTCATTATCCTATTAGTAAGTTACTCTTCAGTGAGGAAAGTGCCTTAATATACAAGTGACACTTTCAGTTAACACCTGGCAATAATCCCCCTTTGTTTTCCCTTATAACACAGTTTTACTTTGACTATAAGTTGAAAGCGTCACAGTGTGACACAATTAGAAATATCACTTAGGGAAACAGATACACTAGATAGTATTTGGGGAAACACTGGAGCCGGGGGTGAAGGAATATGAACAGAACAGTCATTCCGTCACCCTCAGCAGGGAAATCTCAAAGCAGCCAGCCGCAGATCAGCAACATTCTTAACACAGTCAAAGTGTCAGAACAAAGTCACAAATAATCTTGCAGGATGCCTATTATACTTATTTTAGCAAAGTGAAAAACTCATCAAGAAAAAGTAAATAGTCCCAGCCAAATTCGCAATTCTTCATGACTGCCATCTCTACCATCTCTGCGTGTGGCCCTCCGTGGCCCCAGGCACACGGGCGTCATCCTCTGCTCTGCTCTCAGCTCATCCTCGGATCTACCCACCCACCCATTCAACCAACACAGCCTGAGAAGCAACATAGAGGGTCATCAACAGGGGACCGTGGTTATCAATTACGGCACATCCTTGTCATGGATACTTGAAGCCTTTAAAAAGACTAGGCAGATCCTAATAAGCCAAGAGTAGAAAGATCTCCAAGGGGAGCGCTAGGGGCCATGAATTTAGTCTGCAGGAAGAAAATGACACAGTAGGGCCTCCCTGGTGCACAAGGGGTTAAGGCTCAGCCTATGAAGCTATCTGCAGCCACTGCAGCACGAGTTCGATCTCCAGCCAGGAAGCTTCCCACATGGCGGCACAACAGACCTCTCCTGTCTCGCCTGCTGCTCCCCTCAGCAGTGTACTTCAGTAGATCCGCCTGTTCTGCTCCCTGCTCTGTCTCTGGTGAATCCTCTCAGCCCTCACACCTCTGGTCTGTACCCCAGCTCTTGTATGCATAAATAAATAAATCTTTTTGAAAAAAATGAAAATGACACAGTGATTGCTACAACGGGCAGGAGGGGGAACCTCCCTGCTGATGCACTGCACGAGGCAGGGCCGGGGGACTCCCTGGGTAGCTGCTAGGAGCCTCGTGATGGGGAGACACTTTCCCACCCTCACAACAGCCTGGGAGCCAGAGCATCATCCCCCAGACAGTGGAGAGGATGGAGGCTCAGAGAGTCAGAAAACAGATGACTCCAAAGAAGCTGTTCTGGCCGCCATACCTGCCTGCCTGGAAAACCGATAGCCATGAGGGAGGGATGCACCCCCACAAAGGGACCTCAAAAGCTTCCTCCAGCACACTCCCAGTATTTCTCACCATCCTACTATTTTAAGGCACTGTGGGCGACCTGTATAAAAAGCTCTTGGAGAACCTGAGCCAGGCACAGTCCAGCACAAGAGGAAGCCTTCAAGAATGGGTTTCATGAGCCGCATGGAGGAGTGCTCTCGGACACAGCGCTGTGCTAGATCAGCGATTTAACTGAGTGACCCCACTTGACGTCAAATAAGGCCATGGTAGCAGGGCCACTTAAGTGGCAGAGTCAAGTTCAAACCCAAGTCTGACACCAAAATTCATATCTGGTGGCAATTCTTTTCAATTAATGTAGTCTACTTTAAGAAACACATTCCTGTTTTATAAGCATTCCCCTACTCGGGGGCATTGAGGCTGTTTCAAATTTTTTTTTACCATTATAAGCTGTATTGTAATAAGCGTCCTAATACTTCTCTCCTTGTAGACAAATATCTGTTTCTCCAGACTACTTTCTGAAAGTGGAACCACTGGTCTACAGATGTGCCCATTTTGCCCAGTTTGCCGGTAGGTATACTGTTCCAAGGCAGACTTCCACAGTACTGGATTGTTTCCTCAATACCTAACATCTCATCTGATGGATACAAAGTGATCTAATTATGGGTCTAATTTGCAAGTCCTGGACCTCAAAAAAGTTCAAGTCTTATCATAGCTTTAACCATTCAGATTTCAACACCCTGGATACATGTGACAATTTCTCCACCATATACTGGAATTCAAATTATGGCTTATGCAGCAAATTCTGCAGTTTTCAAAAAACGCTGGGTTGTTACTCAAAAGATATTCATAGATTGGTAAACTACGGGGAACGGAGTTCACTCCAAAGTACTGTTACTGCACAGTCCTGGGTAGAGCATACTCCTCCCCCCACACTTGGCTACTCTTCTCTCCTTTTCCACCGTCACTGTCTACACAGCCTCAGCAATTCTCTTGGGAATTACTGCAATGAGCTCCCTAGACAGCCTGTCTTCAATACTTGTCCACCCTGAAAAGTATCTAAGATACACAACTACCAAGATACACAACTACCAAGACACACAACTACCAAGATACACAGCTGCCAGGGCTTTCAGGACAAAACCCCACAATCTTTTAAGCTGCACAGGAGGTTCTGCAAGACTCACCTCCCCATTCCCATAGCTGGTCAAATCCACCACCCACATGAAATCCCTCTCTTCACCAGACTCTAGGTTCTTTCCGTGCCTTCCCTGTGCTGTTTACCAAATGAAATACCATTCCCCACCTTCATCTCACTAGCCCCTGCCCATCACTTAAACTCCCCTCAAGCAGCCCTTCCCTGCAAAGCTCTACCTCTTCCCCACAGTCACAGCGTTAGCTGTTTCCCAGCAAGGTTAGAGGCAGTTGCCATGCAAACCCGAAACCTCGCACCTGCAACACTGCAGTGCTGCACCAGACTGTCTCACCTTCCAGAAACAACCCCTGCCTAATAAGCTTAGTAAGCTCCACAATTATTTGCTAACTAACACAGCCCTCCAGCACCGAAAGCTGGGCCTCCCCACTACATGCCACAGGGCGTTTTATTTTCACCTTGCTCTCAAGCACGTGACACAATACTCCTCTTTCAGCCCCCAGATTCTTGGCACGAAATAACCCGTGCAGTTAGAGCCCCCAACATTTAGGAGCAGGGGACCTAATCCAGCTAACTTTCACTTCCTTGTCGACAGGGAGCGTGCAGTAACTCCGGGCAGCCCCAACTTCGGAGAACGAGGGCTTCCCTGGGACCTGGGGATGTTTGCGTACATCTGGGTACTTTCGTTGTTGTTAACGGCTCCTCCCCTTCGGCTAAGGAGAAATGGTGGGAAACCTGTGCGAGTCTCCGCAGTAAAAGCACCAACAGCCTGAAATGTCCTTAAACTGTGACAACTGGGGACCTGGACCCAGCCCCAGCCCTGCCGGGCAGCCCCGGTGGTGGGGACATAACTAACGCCTCCCCATCTCGAGGCTGTCTCTCCCCCCGCCTGGAGGACGAACCTGGGATTTTAGCTACAGCACACGCCACCAGAGAGCAACCCCCCACCCGCACCCCACGACTCTACACGACCACCCCACGGGAGGGCGGGCCTCTCGCAGGGAGGTCTCTGGAGTCCCCTAAGAGATTCATCATTTCCCGAAATCCTCCTTCGCAGGATTACTCAGAAAGCGCCAGGGGAACCGAAAATCCCCGGCCCGGAGGCCTTGGCGCCGCAGACGGCTCCCGGGCTTGGGTGGGCCCGGCCGCGATTTCGCGCGCTCGCGGTTACCTGCGGGGCAGGCGGCGGCGGGACCGCGGAATTCCTGGCGCGCAGCGTCAGAGGAGTCAGCTCGCGACGTCCTCCCTGCAGTGATTGCGGCGCTGCGGCCTTCGCCTGACTTTGAGAGACGGCTGCGCCGCGGTGATTGGTGAACTTTGGGGCGGGGCGTCGGCCAAAGCCAATAGGAGGCGGGGGCGGCTGGCGCGGCGGCCGGACTACAATTCCCCGGGTACCTAGCTGCCTGGGGCCAGCTGCGCCAGCCACCGCCGGACGCGAGAGAGACCTGCGCAGGGAACTGAGCGTGCTTAGTGCGGCCAGCTCTACCTGCTTACAAGCCTGCGTTTCCCCAGCTGTAAAATAGAGAAAACAGTACCCACTTCGTAAGTTCTCTCAGAATTAAAGTGCCCATAGATATTAACTACTCCGCGAGTTAAAAGCACTCGGTTTGCTACTGTGTCAAGATTCCTGGTGAGGAAAACATGGTGGGAATCTGTGCCCCCGCGTGTTGCCTGTGCTCTTAGCCCTCACGGTTTGGCTGCGCAGTGTGGGAAGTGCTGGGCCAATGGGAAGCAACCAAAAGTATCTTCAGACATTGCCAAAATTGGGGGGGGGGGCAGAGTAGGGGAGGAGGTAGCGGAGGGCAAAATCTGCACGCACATATTGAGAACCACCACATATTGAGAACCACTGGCTCAGAGAGAGCTTCACAGAGAACAAGCCACTCGTTCATTCATCTGGTTAGATGTGATGGTTAAAGGTGAATGTTGATGCAGATGCCTGGGTTTCAGTCCCATCTCTGCCACTTCCTGGCTTTGTGACCCTAGGCAGACCCTTCACCACCGTATACGTCTAAGAGTTGTAAAGAGCAAATGAATTAATACATGAAAAAACTTAAAACAGGGTGCAGCCGAATTGGAAGCACAAAAACAGCTTTCTGCAGGAGCTAGCCATTCGTTAACCTTTAGAACATAACCTTTAGTTATGTTCCTCCACTTGCTAAGCTATTAACTCCCCTAAAATGGCCTTAAACGCGCCTCTCAGCACTAACCATACTCCTTTTGAATTA
Organism: Scalopus aquaticus; assembly: GCA_004024925.1. Taxonomy (NCBI): domain Eukaryota; kingdom Metazoa; phylum Chordata; class Mammalia; order Eulipotyphla; family Talpidae; genus Scalopus; species Scalopus aquaticus. The sequence goes on along the minus strand of PVIJ01003026.1, from coordinate 98,982 downwards.
TTTTTTGTTCACAGGTGAATGGAAGACATGGGACATATCATAAAGCCATGCAGACCCTGGCCACTTGCTCCCCCAGACCGCACAAATGGCCACCAGTTTCACAGAATGTGGGAAAAATATTTTTTCTAGGCAAGAACAACTGAGTCATACCGACTAACAGAAAACTCACCTTCGCCTACCCTGAACTGGGTGATAAAAATCCTATCCACTGGCCTAGAAGTGGAGGTAATTTCTTGACACATGAGTTCCTGGTTAACTCAACTTACTGGTGTCCAGACCTTGTCTCTCTGATAGTCTTATTAGCAGGGAGTCGCTGAGCTTTCCCCGGCCACTATGTTCAGCTATTGACTTAACCCTGAGGGTCCCTGCAGACTGAACATAGGCACAAGGTACAAAGGCACAGCTCAACAGATTTTCACAAAGGTGCCCAGTCTTGCCAACACTCAGAAACCTCCCTCTTCTTATCTTTTTGTTTCTTTTTTGAAATGTTTCCTATCCTCCCTTGCCCTGGGCATTTAATAATTTTGTTCCCTCTGGCCCCCCAGCTCCCTTTGTGTTTATTCTGACCCAATACTACTTTTTCTTTCTTTTTTTAAATACCTCTTTTTATAATAGTAAACTATACATAACACTTGCTCCTTTAATCGTTTTTATATGTATAGTTCAGTGGCCATAATGACATGCACATTGTTGCAAAACCATCATACTATCTATTTCCAAAACTTTTCACTGTGACTTCCAGCTCAAAAGCCGTCCCATCCTGCCTAGAATAAAATCCTTCCCAGCTAACATCACCTGACTCCTGCCGCTCCGCATGACTTCATTCCCTGCCACTTCACTTTTTCCACTCCAGTCCAGATGGCCTTCTAGTCTTTGCATTTGCATCCAGGAAAGCACCGCCTCTTCCCGTCACACAGTTGGCTCCTGCTCAAAAGGCACTTCCAGTTCAGCGAGGCTGTCCTTGTTGGAACCTGATCCTCTGTGTTTCTGTATTAGCTGTGTCCTTGCTTGTTGCCTTCCTTTTTCATTAAAACCCTAATCAACTGAGAAGAGCTTTCCCTCCAATGGAGGGTTGAGTGAATGTGAGACAGGTTAAAGCAACTGTGAGTGCTTAAATGTCCTGGATATCGAGCTAGAAAACCTTCAAGGCCAGCCAATACTCTGCTTTCAAAACCCTAGCCGGCCAATACCCTGCTCCCCAATTCCCCTGCCCTGGATATCAACCCCATAAAATGCTGCTCTCAACTCTGGAGTGTGGCCCTGGCGGCTGCGACCCCTTCTCTGTTGAGAGCTCCACAGTAAATATTCCTCGCTCAAAACCAGTTCTTGGCTGTTTCAAAATGTGCGTGTGATTAATTGGTAAAAGCCAAAGACCATCCAAAATCAGTAACATCCTGGGCCAGCTGACTCAAGATAGGACAGAAATCACCACTCTCTGTCACTTTCTTGCTTTACAGTCTCAGTGTATATATTTGTTAATTTCCTGGCTCTCTGATGGAAGCTGAGAGTAGGAAAATTTACAATAGAAGGTCTCACAAGAACAAACACCAAAGATGAGGATGGGGCAATGAGTGGATTTTAAACTAAACCTATTATGGGAGTTTCCAGGAAACTGAGAAAAGGTCAGAAAAGATTATCAGCCAGAGGCGGGGACAGAAAAATTACCAACTGTCAAAGACCAACCCAATGTGACCCCAAGAAGATAAATTCCACAATAATTTCATCAATGAACACCATAAAAGAACACCCCTTGCTCTGGCAAAATGCAGCCCACTGCCCACCTGTGTCTATGCAGGCACCCGCTTTCCTTTTTTTGTTTCCTTAGTAGAGTTGGCGTGTGCTGGTGAGTGGGGACATGTGCTGAATGCTTTCTCAACAGGGCCCAAGAGCCCCCCACACCAAACTCCATCATCTGAACCCCAGCATCTCCACTGAGAGCAGGAACCCTGACCGTCTTAGTTATTTCTACATTCCCAGCACCTAAAACAGTAGCTGCCATATAGAAGTTGCTGAATATAGTAAGTGTTCCGTAAGCAAATAGTGACTGCATTAAGCGGCACGCTGAGGTAAGAGCAACTTGCTCATAACCCTGCATAAAGAGCAGGTACCATCTCCTCCTGTTGTTTTTTAAGGATTTCAAGTCAATGAATAAGCATTTACCGAAGGCTGTAGTAGACAGAATGGCCATCCCCAACTCTCGGTGATGTGTCATCTTCCCTTTCAGTGTGGGTAAAACCTGAATATGAGAAATCGCTCCCATGATTATGTCATGTTATTTGGGAAAAGGGAGATTACCTGGGCAGGTGAGCCTACTCTGATCACATGAGCCCTTCAAAGACAGAGTTTTCTCAGGCAACTGGTAGAAAGACTTATAACTGGCTTGATGAGGGAGGGCCACAGGCATGCAGGCAGTCCTAAGGGGCTAAGGAGGTCTCTAGCTGACAACCAGCTAGGAAATGGGATCTCAGTCCTACAACCACAAGGACTTAAATTCTGCCAACTGCCTGAAGTGGATTCACTCCCAGAGTCCCTAATAAGAGCCCAGACTTGTTTTCAGCTTTGTGAGACCCTAAACAGAGAACTAAGTTGAGTTCACCCAGAGTTCTGTGAACTAAGATAATAAATGGGTGTTGTTTTAAGTCGGCCGTAATAAGAAATGGGTATAACCTTCTATGCCCCATAGCTGCATGCCCCAGGCAGCTCTAGGCCACCCTGACACATCAGTCCCACAAGGTTTCACACACACACACACACACACACACACACACACACACACACACACTCCCCACATTCCTCCCACTCTCAATCAATTGCCCCAAACACTGGAACAGTAAAACTCAGAGTTGGATTAAGCTTTGTCTCTACATTTGAAAGAGACCTTGCCAGCTGCCCACCACAACACAGCCTTTCTCCTTCCTGGGCACAGCACTGGACTACATTTCCCAGCCTCTCTTGCAACCACTTATGATTACATGACTGTGTTCTAGCCTATACAATATAAGCATAACCACTTTTAGGTGAGCCATTTTAGGCCCAACCCACAAAACCTTTCACTGTTGCTCCAAGTTCCTTCTCCTAAGATGGCCCTAGAAGCTTGTGTTGAATTTTCCAGAACTTCCTTCATCTTGAGTCTCTAAATGAGTATTTAAAGGACATGTTCACCCACCCAGGACTGTTACACGAACAAGAAATAAGTTTCTATGTGTCTGAGCCTCTCCTTCTTAAAATAGTGCACCCAATATACTGTGGAAGACAGAACATTAGCCCCCACAGATGTCCATGCCCTAATCTCCAGAACCTGTATGTTAACACCGCACATTGTCAAAGGGCCTTTGCAGACAGGATTAAGTTAAGGAGCTTGAGAGGGAGAGGTGATCTTGGATTACCCGGGTCTGCCGGAATTTGGGCTCCAGGAAAGTTGTTTCTCTTTGTTTCCTTGGTACCTCTGCTGCCCAGAGGAATCCTGGTCAACAGGATGCGTCCAACATGCTTGTCGAGCAGCCTTGGAAAAGCCCAAGTTTAAGTTCTGTGTATGAGCTGGATGCTGATTCCACCCAGCTGATTGCCGTGCAGCAGGAAAAGTAATTGAGACTGGGTCTCTGGCCCTTCCCTGCACGCCGCTTTGCCCATGAGTCCTTCTGCAGTGAAGGGTCAGGCTCAGCCGGGCAGGGCCCACGCTGGAGGCAGGGCGCGCTGGTGTGGACGTGGGCCTGTGCACGAGTAACGGTATGTTCAGCAGCACTTCTGACCTCTATACACCAGACTCCAGCGGCCCCCTAGTCTCCCTCAACTGTGACACTTAAAAATATCTCCAGATATTGCCAAATATCCTGAAGGGGACAAAAATCACTCCTGGTTGAGAAATACCAAGCCAAGCCTTAAAGTTTATCCTGGGGCTGGAGTGTCGGCATTCACCCAAAGGTGACAGAGTAGAGAAAGAAGAAAATAAGATCTTGAAATGCATGCTCCCACCCAACAGGAAGGGAAAATGTCTCCATTTTTCTCCAGAGAGTGAGAGAGAAATGGGCTCGAAGCCACATTGTAAATCCCCCCTTCCTTCCTCAGCACCCTGACTTCTAAATGCGGAAGAAGAGAGTTCTAGGATTAAGATAGGGTTGTGGGGAAACCCTCATACATAAGGATTTTCAAGGTCAATAAAGACCAGGAATATCAAGCTCTGGAGCAGAGGTGCAACTTCAGGCAGTTCAGAAACAACTGTGGAAGGTGTCTTGGCAGGTGTGCAGGTGGGCTGGAGGGCAGCCCACAAAGGTCTATCGGCCCCACCATAGTTTGGAGACCTCAGCCGAGAGCTTCTGGAAACTCATCAAGCACAAAAATGAAAAGCAACCTGTGGAGCAGCAGCTTGGTGCTGACAGCAAGTCCCAGTTTAGCACCTGAAATCTAAGTGGTGTCCGCCAAGTAGGCCCCAAAGTCACATGGCCAAGAACTAGACCAGGCAGAGCTGAGGCATCAGAGGCCAAGAAATCCTGGAGGACAGCATGTAGGAAAGGGTCCTACTTGTAGCCATGAGGCTTTTTAATTCCACCTGTCTCTAGATACCATTTGGAGAAGAGAAGAGGAAATAGGACATGTATTACTAGAATGCAGAATCACTGCTGACAAAGACCAAAGTGACAGTGATATAAACAAGAGAAGAGATTTCTTTGTCATGAAGCTTCCAGTTGGCAACAGCGCAGAGCTGATAGGGAAGGTCCTTGGTCCTGGGGACCTAGATTCCTCTGTCTTGACTGTCTCTGTTTCTCTATCATTGGCTCCATCTGCCCGAGGATGCCACAGTCCAGGAAGCAGTCTGGAGAATCTACACAAATATGGCATCTTCTATGCCAGAACCAGAGTCCCGTGCTCACACTGGCTCGAGGGGAAGCTGGGTGTGGAGTGTCTAGTTGGGCAGCCATGTACCTGGTTATCACTCAGAGTTCTGTTATTACCAGAAGTAAGAGAGAATGAATTGGGAAGATGTTGGGGGACGGTCAATCATTTCCACCACCAAGACACCTGAAACACCAATCATTTCCTCAAAAGAATCAAAGGGAAATGACGTAAACCAGAAAAATCTAGGCGTCTCTAATTGTCAACTTGAAGTCACCTTCCTTTCTTGCCCTTCAACCTTACAAGACAGGAGTTCAAGCTCGGGCTGAAGGAAATAAAGGAACACAATAGTTTCTATTTCTCTGTAGGTACAATGAAACATTGTTCTGTTCCAGAACACCCAGCAGGCCTGATCTCAGCCTGGGGGGAGGGAGATGGGGGTCTCCTGCCAACACGCACTGTTATCCCAGATCAGCCTCTGCAGAGAACCTGCAAGTGCCCCGTATAGAGCAGGTGACAACAGGAGAGGAGATGAAGGATAACAGGAGACAGGCCTGAAGCCAAGGACCTCATGATTCTCATTGCAAAATATTTTTTTTTCTCTTTCGTTGTATAAGGATAATAAAAGCAATCACATTTTTTAATGCTCACCCAAGACCTATCAGTAGAACATCATTTTTATCACTTGGTGCTCTACAAAGGATTAATTAATAAAATGTGAAGTAGGAACCAGGACTATTCCCATTTTACAGATGGGAAAATAGAGGCTCAGGTAAATCAAATTAATGACCCAAGTTCTCTAAGGAATAGGAGCACAAGCAGGGCTCAGTTATCAAGCTAGGCTGGGGATTTTCTCCCCCAAGGATGCCAGAAAGGTTGTGTTTTCTTCCTTGGTGGATGTGCTTTCAGAAGGATGGGGAGAAATTCTGGCTGGTTTTAATGCAGTTAGTTCCAAAAAGGAAGGCACTGTGATTATATAAATGAACAGATGTGTGTGTGTGTGTGTGTGTGTGTGTGTGTGTGTGTGTGTGTGTGTGTGTGT
>PVIJ01003026.1:0-93010 GCA_004024925.1 Scalopus aquaticus | reverse complement strand
TGATTTTGCAGAAAGAATCCTAGGCAGTGCTGCATATATGACTGTCACCACCTATGGGGAAAGAATTTTTTAAGGTCTTTTGTTTTTGTCAAGCAACACTGTGGACAGTGAACTACCTGACTCTTCTAAGGTGACCGCCCATGGAATATTTACAAGACAAAAAGGATATACTAGGAAGACAGAGACCACAGGAACTGTTAGAGAACTATACCCTAGAAGCAAAGCTGGAGGGGCAGTTGTGGTGCGTTGTTGAGGCTACGCTCTCAGGAGAGAGGAGGGGAGCAGGATGTGTTCGGACAAAGCGAGAAGCCCTGCGCAGAGGGAACTTTGGGAAGAGGTGGGCCTCAGCCTGACCTGGAGCATGACTTTTTTTTTTTTTTCTGTAATACCTTTTTTTTTTTAAAGATTTATTTATGCATACAAGAGCTGGGGTGTAGGCCAGAGATATGGAGGTGGTGGTGGTGACAGAATTCACCAGAGACAGAGTGGGGAGCAGAACAGGCAGACTGACCAAAATACACTGCTGAACCAAAATGCACTTCAATAGATGACAGGATAAATAAAAGGAGCTACCTCCAGACAATGGAATTTTATTCAATGTTCAAAACCAATCAGCAACCAAGCAATTTTTAAAAATGGGAGAAACTTAATGCATGTTACTAAGCAAAAGAAACTAATCCGGAAATGTTACATGCGGTGTGGTTCCAACTCTGTGACATTCTGAGAAAGGCAAACTATGAAACGGCAGAAAGGTCAGTGGTTGCAAGGAGTAAAGGAACTCAGTTAGGAGGAAGGATGAGTAAGAGAAACAGGGAAATTTCAGGGCAGTAAAATTACTTTGCATGTTACTATAATGGTAGAGACACATCATTACAGATTTATCTAGACGCATAGAACATGCAACACCAAGAGTGAACCATCATGTAAACTCTGGACTTTGGTTCAGACTTAAGTTCACTGATTCTAACAAATGTCCTACTCTGTTGGGGAATTTGCTCAAGGGCAGGCGATGTATGCGTGGGGCAGGGGAGACGTGGGCACTGCATACTTCATGCTAAATTTTGCTGTAAATCTAAATCCACTTTTAAAAAAGAAAATCTGAACCAAGATAAATAACTGATGATAGTTATTTTTTAAAAAGTAGTGACTAAGTTGAAGCATCAGGGCCCTCCCTGGTGGTGCAGGGGTTAAGTCTCAGCACTGTCAAGCTGTCACCAGTCATTGAAGCCTGGGTTCGATCCCTGGCCAGGGGGCTGACCCACATGGCACAGCAGACCTCTCCTGCCTCTCCCACTGCTCCCCTCAGCAGTGTATTTCAGTGGATCTGCCTGTTCTGCTCCCCACTCTGTCTCTGGTGGATCCTCTCACCCCCTGCACGTCTGGCCTATACCCCAGTTCTTGTATGCATAAATAAATTTAAAAAAATCTTAAAAAAAAATACACTGATGGCCTCCCTGGTGGCACAGCAGTTAAGCGCTGCGCTGTGGAGCTGTAGGCAGCAGCGACGCGAGTTCGACGCCCGGCCAGGGAGAATCCCACATGGCGTGGCAGACCTCTCCTGCCTTGCCCGCTGCTCCCCTCAGCAGTGTATTTCTGATCTGCCTGTTCTGCTACCCACTCTGTCTCTGGTGAACCCTCTCGCCGCCCCACGCCTCTGGCCTGTACCCCAGCTTGTATGTATAAATAAAAAAAAATAAATCTTTTTAAAAAAATACACTGCTGAGGGGAGCAGCAGGCGAGGCAGGAGAGGTCTGCTACGCCATGTGGGAAGCTCCCTGGCCAGGGAACGAACTCGTGCTGCAGTGGTTGCAATAGCTCCATAGTACTGACTTGTACAACTGCAGTTATTCCAGCCAAAGGCAGGAGGACTGAGCACATCAGTCAGTCACTGTTCACAAAGAGGGGATGTAACTTCCCGCCAACTCCTGGCTTCCCAAGCCCTGGAAGACTGGGAACCAGCTGAGCTGGGCACAGAGTAAGCTCCTAGTAGCCAGTGCCACTATGGGCAGGAGGCAGCGCACTGCCCGGTGAAGGGACCCTGGGCCTCAAGGGCACCCACCACCCTGGAGCCATCAGTTTATGAATGATGCTGAGGTCAGTGTGCAGGATATTTGTGTTGCGTCGAGCAACACTACACTGATACATGGGAATCGTGGAGCAGACTACATAATGCAGGATGCTGCTCAAGGAGCCAGCTCCTGGCCTTTTTATTGCTAGAATAATCATACAGCCTCAGCATAGGGGGAAGGAGGATAAAAAGTAGAGGGAAGGGTGAAACTAGAAAAATGTGCTGTGTCATCTATAGTATCAGGGATGTGGGTCTACCCTCCAAGCACTTCTTATCTGCTGGGTGGCTGCTATTGTCATTGAGATGAAGCCCTAGGTCCCCTGCCCTGGTTTCAATCTTATCACAAGGCTCCCACTGATCAGCTTCTGGAGTCCCTTGTCACACATAGGTCCTCACCTCACCACCACCCTCCCCCCCACCGCCCCCAGCTCCTACCCCACTCCCCCTGTTCCCAGTCATACCTCGTGATGTACAAGTCAGGAGCAAGTTTATGCATCGGTCCTCAGCCCCCTCGGGCGTTCCCGTCATACCTCGTGATGCAGAGCCTTCCCAGAGGATCTAGCTTTCTGCTCTTGTCGATTTGAAAGGCACATTGTACGGTGTGGCTGTAACCGACTGTCCGGGAGCTTCTGACCTTGTAAGGAATGCAGAACTGCAGGTAACAAAATGGTGGCTGAACAGGCCACTTAGGATTATCAGACCCACATATTTGGTGATGCCTTATTCTATTTATTCATTTGTTTTCTTTACTAGACTTTATTTTTTTGAGCAGTTTTAGGTTTACAGCAAAATTGAGTGAGTTTTCCATGTACTCCCTGCCTCCCCTGGCCAGACACGGGCCATCATCTTGCACCAGAGTGGGGCATTTATCACAATCAGGGAGGCTCAACTGACCGTCATTAGGACCCAAAGCCCAAAGTTCACAGTGGGGTTCCCTCTTGGACTTCTACATTCTATGGATTTTTTACAAATACATAATGATATGTTTCCACCATTATTGTACAGACTAGTTTTACTACCTTAAAAACCATCTGCACTTTCTCTATTCATCCCTTCCTCACCCTTGGCCCCTGGAAACCACTTCCTCTGTGGTTCTGCCTTTTCCAGAACATCCTAGAGTTGAACTCCTATGGAGTGTATGATATCGGGTTGAGAGGACCTCAGTTCTTGACTCTGTCTAGAAAAGGTTTCAAAGCCACGTTCGGGCAAAGCACAGGGCAGTCTATTTAGTGACAGCGCTCCAGAAGGGGCCCGAGAAGGCCATGTCCACAGGAGAATAACCACCCCAAATGGCAAAGGCTCCTTGGCTTAAATGAGGTGCAGACTCATTCACCCCATCTCTTCTGGAGTTACCCAATTCTTGTGCGTGTTCTGCTCTTCAGCGAGTACGGGTATGAGGGGTAAGGGGCTAAGGGGGGAGGCTTGTCCTTATGTGGCTGCTGGTGGGGCTATCAAGGCCATCGTGGGGGACAGGAGAAGGGGGGATCAAAATTGCAATGCTAGTTGGGAGTGGGTGTCCACAAGGGTGATTTGATTTGATTTTTTAAATGAACATTTTAAAAGGACAGATTTATTAGGAAAAGGAGAAAGAAAAGAGAGGCACCTGCATAGCCACAGGGTGATTTTAAATCACCTCATCTACAGCATAGGTGTCCCCAGTGATGTTTTATCAGCCCTGCAGGTTTTTCCTGGTGTCCTGGACATGTCAGCCTCTCAGGCGCCTAGCCCTGCCCTAACCACCTGACTGCAGCCTTTTCAGATTAGTTGCTTCCCCTTAGCGATAAGCCTTCTGGTTCAGCCCTGTCTTTTCATGACTGGCAGCTCATTTCTTTTTCGTATGCTCCTAGTCCCTTGTCTGCAGCTCATTTATCTGTCACCTACTAAAGGATAGTTTGGTTGTCTCCAAATTTGGGCAATTAGCAATAAAGTCGCCCTAAACACGCATGTGCGAATTAGTGTCTTGCGGATTAGTGTAGATTTAACTGTTCAGCTTGCTTGTGTAAACACCAAGGAGCACAGGTGCTGAGTCATGTGGACAGGGCTGGTTTAGTTTGGTGAGAAACTGCCAAGTGTCTTCTGCAGCATTTGCGCTCTCCCCAGAGTGGTGCTGTCAGTGTTGGAGTTTGGCCTTTCTACTAAGGTATCTCACTGTCATTTTAATTTGCAATTCCCTGGGGCCTCCCTGGTGGCACAAGGGGTTATGTCTCAGCACGATGAAGCAATCTGATCTGCAGCACAAGTTTGATCCCCAGCCAGGGAGCTGACCCACATGGCATAGCAGACCTCTCCTGTGTCCCCACTGCTCCCCTCAGCAGTGTATATCAGCAGATCCACCTATTCTGCTCCCCACTCTGTCTCTGGTGAATTCTCTCACCACCCCACAACTCTGGCCTACACCCCATCTCTTGTATGCATCCTGACGACATATGCTGTGAACATTTTTTCATATTTTTCTTTGCCTATGTTTAGACCCCATCTCCTTATCTTCTTGGTTGAAGTGTCTGTCCAGGTCTTTTGCCCATTTTTAAGTTGGGTTGTTCATAAATGTCCTCAACATAGGTGAGTCTTGGAAACATACTAAGTTGTTGGGGAAGGCAATCCATTGCCTGGGACCCCAGAACTGAGCCTGGGCGATGAGAGGCTCACCCTCTCTTGTTAGAAAATGTAAGACCAAGGCACCACTGTAAAGCTTGGGGGAGTCATTTGGACAAGTAAAACGTGTGTCGTGGGGAAGAATTAGGGCTAGGTCGGGGCCTTAGGAGTGAAAGAATTCACCAGACAGAGTAGAGAACAGAAAAGGGGGATTCATTGAAATAGCTGCTGACAACCTGGATGGAGCTAGAAGGGATCCTGCTCAGCGAAATAAGCCAGAAAGAAAAAGAAACACAGCGAATGGTTTCACTTATAAGAGGAATGTAGGGGAGCCAAATAAGAGATCAAGAGGAGAAAATAACACACAAAACAAAAACAAACACTAGCAGGCATCCATAAATAAGAGGCATTCTACAGGGGCAGGGGAGGGGAGGAGCACAAAGGCTGTGGTGACGGTTCACGGGTGGTTTGGTGGTGGGGAACCTATGGGAGATACAAAATATTGTAAAGGATATAAATAAAAAATAAATTTAAAAGAAAAAAAACAAAGCTGCTGAGAGGAGCAGTGGGTGGGACAAGACGGGTGGTCTGGGCTGAGAGGGTTGAGAGGCTCTATTTATACTCCAGGCATCGGGGACTGGCTAGGATATCTAGCCTTGACCGTGCCCTGACTCATGGTGTGGACAATCAGCTGAAGGCCCAGCCCAGGGCCTCCCCAGTGGCGCAGAGGTCAGGCTCTGTGCTGTGGAGCTGTCGGCACTGGCGACGCCCAGCTGGGGAGATTCCCACATGGCGCAGCAGACCGCTCCTGCCTCGCCCGCTGCTCCCCTCAGCAGTGTATTTCTGTCCATCTGCCTGGTCTGCTCCCCACTCTGTCTCTGGTGAACCCTCTCGCCGCCCCACGCCTCTGGTCTGTACCCCAGCTTGTATGCATAAATAAATAAATCTTTAAAAAAAAAAAAGGCCCAGTTCACCTGGCAGACCCATTCACTCCCCTTACCCATTCTAGTGTCCCAGCCTCACCTGCTGAGCAGGGAGTGGGGGCTTAGTGTCAAACCCTAGTAAAGACACCATGACAGTGTGTTGTTCAGGGGTTTCTAGAGCCTTCTACTGGAGTCAATGAGTCTTTTCACTAGCCTCCTGCTGTCCTGCTGCAAGCTGGCCTTACTGGAAGCACTATGCCTGGGAGGGACCTGTACCATTACAAAAGGAGAGACAGCGTGAGCCCTGGTCTGGCATATCCTGCCCCAGCCCACTTCATACCTGACAGTGCCGCCGCCCCCAGACAACGTGTATGATATGTCCAATCAAGCCAAATTCCTAAAAATGCCTCAATTCTATTTTTCAATGGACGTCCTTACTCCATTCACTCAGCAAAGCTTAATGAGAGCCCATAAAGCCCGCCCTGAGCACACACTGAAATGTCTCTCATGAGAAAAGCTGTCCTCCAAAACAGAATGGCCCTGGGCACTATTACTGTCTCTCAGGGAATTACCTGTGCCATTATCCAAACAGTGGTGTGTGTTCACACCTGACAAGTCTGCAAATGTGTTATCCTTACTGAATCATTTGAGGACATAAATGTCCTGAATGATTCAACCCCCAGAGTAGTAAATCAATGATTCAGATCATGGGATTCTCAGTAGCAAAAGTCATCCCTGACTTTTTTTTTTTGTATTTATACCTACAAGCTGGGGTACAGGCCAGAGGCATGGGGCGGCGAGAGGGTTCACCAGAGACAGAGTGGGTAGCAGAACAGGCAGATCAGAAATACACTGCTGAGGGGAGCAGCGGGCAAGGCAAGAGAGGGCTGCCATGCCATGTGGGAATCTCCCTGGCCGGGCGTCGAACTCACGTCGCCGCTGCCGACAGCTCCACAGTGCAGCGCTTAACCGCTGCGCCACCATCATCCCTGACTTTTGAGGAGGATCACCTTAACCTGTTTCATGTGCACGCCCGTGCTGCTGCTGAGGCTGTCCAATGAGCCACCTCCACCAGTGAACTAGTTTGCTGACTGCTCAAGTCACATGCAGAGGTCATGTGACTATCAGGCCTGGTCTAGGGTGGAGTGTTGGGAAAGCAATTAAGAGAACATGACTGGCTGTTGACCTGCAAGTTGGACCTGGACAATTGCAGGCTCTTCAGCCCCTCCCCTTGGAATGAACATCATAACCTTGCCCCTTGGGATCAGCGTTCCCAGAAACTTCTCCAAAGATACAACTTTGAAAAAATGTGAGTGTGATGTGTTGTTGAGACTATCTAGACTGTGCCCATACCTGAGTCAGATAAGACCTCTATGAAATTTTTGAGATTTTGGGGTGGGGTGAGGTGGAAACTGTTCACCTTTCCATCACCCAAAACCAGCCTTGTAAGTTTCCAAGCTCATTAAAATTGTCACCTGCTAATCTAGAGTGCCATGTCTTCTTTCATCTCTTCCTGCCTTCTGCAGATAGGGGGCCAATTTCAGGTTACATCTGGGGAAGTATTGGGAGGTTGTGACCCCAAAAAAGTGAAAGGAGATAATATTTGTACCATCTCACTTACTTGAAATGTCCAATAAATAAATCTACAGAGTGATAAACTAGCTGGAGAAGAAGTTTTAGCCAGCCTGGGAGAGAATGGACAGTGACCGCTACCGGGCAAAGAGCTTCTTTTGGGGTGATGAATTATCTAGAATTAGACAGTGGTAGGTATACAGCTGGGAATATACCAAAAGTCACTGAATTGTACACTTTATAAGGAGGTATGTGAATTAAATCTCAACAAATAAAGTTACTTCATAAATTTTATACTATAGAGCCAAGAACAGATTTTTTTAATTTTACTTGAATAATTTCTATAGACTTTTTTTAAAGATAGATTTATTGATTGATTGATTGATTGATTGATTGATGCATACAAGCTGTGGTGTGGGCCAGAAGTGCAGGGGGTGAGAAGATTCACCAGAGAGAGAGTGGGGAGTAGAACAGGCAGATCTACCGAAATACACCACTGAGGGGAGCAGCAGGTGAGACAGGAGAGGTCTGCTGCGCCATGTGAGTCAGCTCCACCATGTGGGTCAGCTTGCTGGCAGGGGATCAAACTCTTGCTGCAATGGCTGCTGATTGCTTCACAGTGTTGAGACTTAACCCCTTGCGCCACCAGGGGGGCCCCTCTATAGACATTTTTAATCAAAAGTTGGGTTTCAAACCAGAGCATGACTACTGTATTTACATGACTTCAGTATCACTCTCCCTTTTCATGTACACTCTGAATTTTATGCATCTTTGAAAGCTGCCTTCAATACTCTCTGGAACAAGATTGGTTGTAAATAAAGATAGAAACACCTAATTCATCTTTGTGTTCCTGAGTCCTTGGACCCTTGGGGGGTCTGGGCATTTTGGGGGGGGGGCTTTGTAGTATATTTTCAGCAGCAAGAGTGAAAGTGAGATTGTGGTGTTGGGGTCCAACACCAGTGTGACAAGTCACATGTCCCACTCTGCTGAGTCTTGCAGAAATACCGTTAGCTACCAGGTTCTTAGCATAAATTCTTGGCATATATTTTGAGTTCATTAACATCTCCTTTGGGCTAGTAAGCACTTCTTAGTCATTTGGCAGATGCACCAAATGACCTTTGACTATCATGTGCTGATCAGAACACTGGTCTGGTCAGTTAACCTATCCAGATTAATTCAGTTCAGAGGACATAAGTCTTTCCCTGAAAGCCATGTCCTGGATGAAGGCTTTAAATGTTTTGACCTCCCTACTCCATAGTATCTCCTGATAAAGAGTTCTTAGATTCTTGGGATCAGAAGGCCCCTGGAAGGAGGCAGTGAGAATGGAACACCCCAAGACCAGCTGGGCAAGCCCAAGGGTTGTCTCCATTCCTATGGACCGCTAATACTTTCCTATCTTGAAAATGACAGGATTCAATTCAGTGACCCCTAACATATCTTCCTACTCTAACATATCGGCTGATCTAGGGCTTCCCAAATGGTTAGCACTCATGGATTAGTGGAGATAGCACACATTTCCAAGAAATGACAGTCTTTACTATCTTACTTTCCAAAGAAGGACAATCAAAAACAATAGTTGCTGCCATTTGCTATCGCATCATTTCCAGAAAGAAAGGACATGTTAACTTAAAAAAAAAAAAGTAGTGGGGGCCTCCCTGGTGGTGCAAGGGGTTAAGTCTCAGCACTCTGAAGCTATCCACAGTCACTGCAGCACAAGTTCGGTCCCTGGCCAGGGAGCTGACCCACATGGCGCAGCAGACCTCTCCTGTCTCGCCCGCTGCTCCCCTCAGCAGTGTATTTCAGTAGATGCACCTGTTCTGCTCCCCACTCTGTCTCTGGGAATCCTCTATTGTGGACAAGTAGTACAGAACAGAGACTTTCCCAGCATCTTTTTGCCCCAGCAAGCAGCAGTATCCAAGCAGTGAACTTAGCAACTTTTCATTTCCAAGCAGCAAACCTATGAATTTCCTACTTCACAATGAGTGTGTTGAGTGGGATTCTGTGGGATACTTGGTATGTGGGAAGCACTATACAAAATCATTTATTCACCATTATTGATATGGTCTTCCCAAAACAAAGGAATATCAATAGCCTATGCCAGCAGTGGAACTAAGATCTGCTTAAATGTTTCACAAGATATTGCTTTCTTCCATCAACCTTGTTAAAATATCAGAGTACTTAACATCAGGTTTCTCCTAGAGTTGAAGCTAAAGTTTTCAAGAAAATTCCCCTCTGGAGGAAAATGTTCAAGAAAGTTTTGCCCAAGCTCCTAGCTAAGGAAGACACTGGACCTCAGCCAAGATGCTTGGATCTGGTTCCCCCCTTACCACATCTTGCTCAGAAATCACTGCCAAGTTCCTGGATAATGGTCTCTTAAGTGTTTTTATCCAATATCTCAAATCATTATAAGTATTTAACAATGTTCACTGAATACCAAATGAACACATAAGAAAAGACCAGAAGAGTTTTCAATTTGTGGTGACCTCTTTCTAGAATAAACAAAGTTCCCTTCCGACTTCTAGATGTAGAATTTTGGAACTGGGATAACTTAGAGATGATATAGAGAACAATGAAATCAAGATATTGAAGGAAACATGACAATTAAGTTCCTAGGGCTAGTTAGTCAAAAGACAGGACTTGAACCCAGTTCTTCTAGTTTCCAGCCCACATGCCTCTCTAGAAGTTGCTATAGATAAAAGAATTTGAGACTTTGGGCTGAATCTAGTGACACCCTTGAAAATCATTTGTTGTCTCAAGTTTCAGGTATCACCTGAAACATTTTTTTGCTTCCTCTCCCAAATACAAGTTCTTTTTCAATTTCAGTGTTGAGTAAATCAAATAAATACTATCATTATTATCTCTTGTTACATCTTCTATCTTCAATCTTCAATGAGCATGAAAAGAAGTTGAAAAAGCTGTTGGTAAAAAGCTGTTGGTGAGGTCACTATTATTTTTGGCTGGTATGCTGGAACCCATGACTTCCCCAAACCAGGGTTGAATAGCATAAATAGTAAGTCTGACTTGCGATGTTCAGTAAAACACAAAGACAGTAATTAACATGATTTCAAAAGTAAAAATAGTCAACATGTGATCAGAGTTCCTGTTTTTCCTTCTTTCTCTACAGCAAAGAACTTGATTGAAAGTGAGATTGCTGACTGAGGAAATAAAGTCAAAACAGGAAGCAGTAAATGACTGACAAAGCATTGTTATTAATAAGAGACTCCCAACGCCTTCATGTTTCTGTAAATGGGTGGAGAGACCCTGAATTGATGAAAAGTTAGGCAGAGTGTAGGAGGAAATTCAATAC
The DNA here is from genome assembly GCA_004024925.1 of Scalopus aquaticus. Classification (NCBI taxonomy): domain Eukaryota; kingdom Metazoa; phylum Chordata; class Mammalia; order Eulipotyphla; family Talpidae; genus Scalopus; species Scalopus aquaticus. The sequence goes on along the minus strand of PVIJ01003026.1, from coordinate 82,548 downwards.
CCAGCCTTTTGGGAATATTTTATGCTAATAAATTCTCAGGATGTCCTACCTTCCCTTATGTCATTCAGGGAAAGATCCTAAGGTCTTCATGTCATTCTTACTCCTGAAGAAATGTTCTTAAAGTATTAAAAAAAAGTTTCTTATTCAATTCTCTTAAAAGATGTCTTACTTTAGATACTATGGCAGTGTTTGGACCATTTGCCAAAATTTAAAATGTTTTATTTCTTTTTCTTGTTTAATTACATTGGCTGAGACTTTTAGTACAATGTTGAATAGCAGTAGGTATCCCTGCTTTTTTTTTTTAACAAATAAATTACTTTGTTATTATGAAACATTTCAAACTGTGGCATAACAAATGCTCATATGTTCACCATCCACCCTTATCAAATAATAATACCATGTTTGCTTCTGATCCTTAAAAAATGTATATCTGAAGTCAGGGGGACAGCCAACTGCCATACCATGAGGATACTAAGGCACACTCACTGGGAGGCCCAGGGGGACAGGGACAGAGGTCGCCCACTATGGGTGTCATGCACAAGGCTCTTTTCAAGTTAGACAAGACCAGGACTCTTGATCGCCCTGGGGCAGTAAGTATACATCCCCAGGTATGACCAGGAATGCCAGGGGGGATTTTGACTGATGTACTTTGCACCCCAGGGACTGATCAGTGGAATGCCTTGTTAATAAGATTGGATCCATGGGTGAGGGTCAGAGTATATGAGCGGACTTGCCCTCCCTAAAGCCCAGAATCCAGTGTTCAGTTTGATCCACACTTTTCTGTTAATAAAATGGCCAGGACCTTGCTCTGGAGAGAGCATCCTGCATCCTACAACCTGCTCCACAACTCCTGTTTCTTTTCTGCAGTTTGGCTGATGCAACAGCCTACCAGCCAGTATGTGAGAAGCAGGTCCATGAGCCCCAGTCAAGAATTCAGACAATTTTGGCTCATGAGCCAGAACTGCCCACGCAGACTGCCCCTAAATCCCTGTCATGAAACCATGATAGATAATACATAAGCACAGTATTGTTTAAGCAACTAAGTTTTGACATAATTTGTTACACAGCAATAAGTAAGTAACACAGAGATTGATACCTGGAAGTAGGTGCTGCCTAAACCCTGAAAATGTGGGAATAGTTTTGGGATCAGGCAAAGGGTGGAAACTGCAAGGACATAGAGGAGTGTGTTAATGAAAATTTTAAAAAAGGAAGTTCAAAGTACCTTAAAGGCCTTCAAGGTGGCCAACCAGAAAGGCTTAAAGGAAAATGAAGAAAATATGATCATAAACTGGAAGAAAAGGGTTCTTTTTAAAAAAATTTTTTTATTTATTTATGCACACAAGAACTGGGGTGTAGGCCAGAGGTGCGAGTGGTGAGAGGACTCACCAGAGACAGAGTAGGGAGCAGAACAGGCAGATCTACTGAAATACACTGCTGAGGGGAGCAGCAGGGAGACAGGAGCGGTCTGCTGCGCCATGTGGGAAGCTCCCTGGCCCCGGGGATTGGGAATCAGGGATCGAACTTCAAGTCATGCTGCAGTGGCTGCTGATAGCTTCATTGTGCCACCAGGGAGGCCCGAGAGAAGGCTCTTAATGGTTAAGTTTAGCCACACTGTGGCCACAGTAACATGGAAAGTAGAAAATCTACCTAATGAATGGGCTCTCTGACTAAGGAAATGTTATAGGCAGGCAGAGAGTCCCTAGTTGCCCGTAGCAAAATGCAAGAGCTTTCCTATCGATAAGCAAAACAACAAAGCCAACAGCAATTGTAAAGCATAAAATTGTCAGGACTGGCCAGATTTGGAAATTCCTAGATTCTCTTCTAGGTAAAAATCAGAGCACAAGTTAAGAAAACATAACTTAAAGATAAAATCAAGGGCAGATTATAAAATTCTTTCAAAGGTGAAAAGCAGTGCCTTGGTAGAATTTCAAAGAACAGGGCTCGGGCCTGCTGTTGGGCTGCTGCCCTTCCAGGGGAACGCAGGTGGAGACCAAGTAACCCGACCCCAGCACCTTCCAGAAGCACAGTCAGTGGCGAGCCTATGCTAGGCAATGCATGGCACAGGGCTCTGGGTACTGGGTCAGCTTGGAGATGGAAGGGAATTTATTTCCCCTGGACAGAAATAAGCGCTTTAAGTCTATGCTAGACAAGTAGGGGGTATCTGAGGTTAGGGAAGAAGGGGTTGCCCAGACCAGAGTGAGTCAAAAAACCAAACTATCTCCCCAGACTATGCCTACGGTGTCACTGGGCAACCAGGCGTCATCCACCTAATGCTGGCCCCAACTTTGATGTGGAACTTCTCGATCTCAAATGACAGGAATGGCTTCCTCATTACTCTGGGTTCTGGGCTGTGTCACAGAGAGGCCAATACCCGCATAAGCCCGCACACGTTGTGATTTTCCTGATGCTCCACTCCCGGTAAAAGCACCTACCCATCTGAATGTTCTGTCGCCCAGCTTTGTTCTTCCCCCTTTTCATTTTATGTGTTCTGACCAACATGATATGTCATAAAGCTCAAGTTCCTCATTTTATTTTGTTCTCACTTTGGAGTAAAGATTCAATTTCGTGTTTTTTGGATAAAGGTTTTCAGTTAAGTACTAACAATAGAAGTAATGGGTTTATTTTTGAATAGGAACTGGTGTGTGTGTGTGTGTGTGTGTGTGTGTCACAGGAATATTTTATTTTGGGGGATGAAATTATAATCAGTTACATATTAACTTTTCTTGCCACAGTGCTGCAAAGCCATAGCAGATTGGAGGCGTTCTTGAGGGTGGAATTTTCCTCCCAAGTTGAGAGATGTCCTTGGGTTGAATGAAAAGCCCTACCCACACCTGAAGTGGGGAGGGTGAAGGCCTTTGCCTCCATCACCCTGCCTCCCCTCCCCTTAAATCCTCTGCCTTCTCACTGTAATATTGGACATTGCAGATATCAGTCCTCAGGCCAGCAGGGAACTCTGAAACCTGCTTTGGGAGTGACCTTCTCCTGCCCCATCATGTGTGTGTGTGTGTGTGTGTGTGTGTGTGTGTTTTCATGGCTATTCAGGACTTTTTTTTTAAGATTTATTTATATGTTCATACAAGCTGGGGTACAGGCCAGAGGCGTGGAACAGCGAGAGGATTCACCAGAGACAGAGTGGGGAGCAGAACAGGCAGATCGATGGAAATACACTGCTGAGGGGAGCAGCGGGTGAGGCAGGAGAGGTCTGCAGCGCCATGTGGGAATCTCCCTGTCCGGGCGTTGAACTAGCGTTGCTGCTGCTGCGGACAGCTCCAGAGCGCAGCTCTTAGCCACTGAGCTCCCAGGGAGGCCCCTATTTAGGACTTTTGTAATCTCACAGCTCTCCAAACGTCTTCCTAAATTTTAAGGACTTTAATGAAAATTTAAATTGAAGGTGCTATTTGTAGGCATTCAATACCCAGTGAAAACTCAGCAGTCAGGATAAACTCTGGAGACTTCTCTTAAGAGAAGGATGCTGGTGAATGCAACTTCAGCATCTTACGCGTTTTGACTCTCAGTTCCCCCTGCTGATCTCAAGTTTCCTGCCTTTTCCTTCCCCATCTCACCCCTCTGCTGTCCTGGCTAGTGATCTGGTGAGAGAAATTACTGCTGCCGGCCCCACCCCCCTTCAACTATATGACTGAAGTTTTTTACTGCCATAAAAGTGCTTGTGCTGCCTTTTCTCAAAAAGAAAAAAGAAAAGAAAAGGATCTTCAAGGAGTTTTAAAAGCACAGTTCTTAGTCAACCTCATGCAAAGCTCAAGCAATGAAGGGCTCGGGTCAAAGAGATTTGTGGGTGTTGACTGGTCCAGGAAAGTACATCCCATTGTGGTTCAGTTTTACAGACAATTGTATTAGCAGAAACACCAGTAAGGACTGATCATATAAAATTAAAATATTTCTGAATCTGCAAAATTCTATAGTCAGACAGCAGTCTAAGGGCTACCTAGGAGGGCAGTGAAGCTACCCCTCAAGGAAAAGGAAAGACGATCAGGGGGTGGACCCAAGAGCGGAAGGAGTCTTCCCAAACCTTGGGCCCTAGTCAAGGGATGAACAACATCCGCCCTGCTGGATTTCAGAATCCACCGCAGTGGACCAGCAAGTCCTGTGTAGCTACTGTCTGCTGATAGGACAGTCTCTACCAATATCCTCTGCCTGGTTCCCCAGAGTAGTTGGCTAGGGGGTAAATGTCTGTTTAGTTCATAGGTCTGCAGATCAAGAGTAGCTATAGTCGGGGAGCTTGAGTATGATTTCAATAGTGAGAGTCTGGACTTTGAGTTGATGTGGTACTGGAATGAGATTTTTGAGGACCTAGGAAGGTGGGGTGAGTGTATCTTTCATAGCAAGAGAACTGAATCACTGGGGCCCAAAGGGCGGGCTGTGAGGCAGCCTCTGATCCATGAAACTGCGAGATAATAAGTGCTTACTGCTGTTGTGAGTCAGTGTTTTGATGGATTGTTATACTTTAATAGACAATACACTGTCCATAAGTACTTTAATAGCTCTCTCTCTAAAAGATAAGAGGAGGGGTTTTTGCACTTACAGAAGTGGTATGTTTAAAATTTAATTTTTTTAATTTTATTAAGGTACCATTTACCATGTTTTAATTTTATTTTTTTTTTAAGAATTTTTATTTTTATATGTGTACTAGCTGGGGTACAGGCCAGAGGCGTGGGGCGGCAAGAGGGTTCACCAGAGACAGAGTGGGGAGCAGAACAGGCAGATCAGAAATACACTGCTGAGGGGAGCAGCGGGCGAGGCAAGAGAGGTCTGCCGCACCATGTGGGATTCTCCCTGGCCAGGCATCGAACTCGCATCGCTCGCGGCTAACAGCTCCACAGCGCAGCGCTCAACTGCTACGCCACCAGGGAGGCCCATGTTTTAATTTTATTAAGGTATTTTAATTTTATTAATTATTTTTTAATTTATTAAGGTACCATTGTTTCACATCCTTGTTAGTGTTTGTTACACCTCCCCCTCTGTATGGTCCCCATAGCCGCCACCACCCCCCAGCACCGAAGCACCCATGGTCCTCCCCCACAGTCCACTGGTCATTACACTCGAGAGTAATATCAAAACCAGGAAACCTGCACGACAGGGAGCTGGATCCGAGCAGACTCACAGCAGGAGATGATCTGCTGTGCTGGAACTATCCACCAGAAAGTTATTTGTGTTCCCTTTAGAGTTAATAAATATTTTGTAGGGAGGTGCTTCCAGACTATGTAACTGCCTCTTTCTCACCCAACGTGTACCCGCTAGACTTACCATCCATCACTGCTTCTGACCTCAGTGAGCCACTGCTGCAGTAAAGGCCAAAGGATGGTTTCCAGATCCTGCCTTCCTTCTACATCTACTAGTTGGCCTTTTACTGCAAATCAGTGCTTTCTCTTCTCCACATTCATTTCTTCATTCATCTATTGATAGCAACAGACTCATAGACTCCTGTTTTATTCAATGGAATGTAACCTGTTGCTCTCATAAAAAAATTTTGGTGTCATTTCCTAGAATATGACTTTTCTTTCTCTTATCCTTCTGTCCTTCTGATGGGTCACTCTCATTCTTAGAGCACATTCTTGCTTTCTGGCACTACAAGACATTTCAGGCTCATGTTAGCCTTTCTGGGTCCCCATTCTAGAATCTGTAATTTCCCCAAGGAGCTCTACTTCCTGTTGGTATTCAGAACACAAGATCTGGTGCTAAGGGTGCTTATGGTTGCTTGCTATTTATTTCTGTATCTGGTTATAGTTTGAGAACCATGAGTTCACACCAGTATCTCCAATTCCAATCCACCACCGCCAGGTTCATTCCAGACTTTCCCCTTTTCATATTTTCAGCTTTCTTCTTTAACAAGGAGAAACCTGCCTCCCGTGATCCATAATCTTCAAGATATTTAAGTTTTTGTTCAATCCTACTTTCTGGAACAAATCTTCCAGGCCTGCTTGGTCACTGCTCAACTTCTTTGCCGAGACCCCAACTGCCAGGCCTCTGATCTGGGGGGCTCTCCTTTGAACCCTGACCTCCACTCTCGGCTGCCTTCTTTACTTGGACCTTTCTAGCCACTTTTCAACAGGGTTGTTAAAGGTAGCAAGTGAGGTGATGGGAAGCCCATATGAATATTTTACATAAATATAAAACAAAACTAAATTTTAAAAGAAACTTCCTTGTCAAAATCAAAAGCAAAAATGAAATAAAAACTGTGTATTGAGTTGTAGTATAACCACACCAATAGAAACTACTTTGAGTGATTTTAAGACAAAATAATTTGGCTGCCCATTCCCATAAACAAACACTCCAAGAACAAAAAGAGATGCAAGAAAACCTAAAGGTTTCGGTAATCAGCAGAAGCTCACTCCTTAATGTATACTCAAGAGTAATGAAAACCTATGTCCACACAAGAATATGCAGATGCTCATAGCAGTATTACTTATAGCAGACCAGCAAAAAAAAAAAAAAACCAAAATGTCTATCAACTGTTGAATGGACTAAAAACAACAGTATAGAGGCCTCCATGGTAGCCTAGGGGGGTCAGTCTCAATGTTATCACACTACGACCTGAGTTCAATCCCCGGCCAGGGAGCTGACCCACACAATGCAGCAGACCTCTCCTGTCTTGCCCGCTGCGCCCCTCATCAGTGTACTTCAGTCAATCTGCCTGTTCTGCTCCCCACTCTGTCTCTTGTGAATCCTCTTACCACTCACACCTCTGGCCAACACCCCAGCTCTTCTACACAAAAATAAATAAATAAAATCTTAAAAAAATAGAAATGATGGTATAGCCATATAATAGAATAGAGTTCAGCTGTAACAATGAATGAAGTATTGATTCATGCTATAATGTCAGTGAGCCTTGAAAGCATGATGCTAAGTGCTTAAAGCATCTATTCAAAAAGGAACACATGTTGATGATTCCATTGTAGGAAGTGAGCAGTAGAGGTCTCTCTATGGAGACCGTGAGTAGATTAGTGGCTGCAGTAGGGACGGGACTTATTTAACTATCTCCCGTTGATGGCTATTTGGGTGGTTTTCTTGCTACAAATAGTGTTGCCATAAATTGATTTGAACATGACTCCTCTGGTAATTTTCCTAGGCGTTAGTCAAAGAATTTAACTTCAGAACCCTACCCAGATTACTTTCCTCAGGATTAAGCTTATTCATTCATCTTCAAAAGATATTTACTGACCCCTGGTCTAGATGTTTTTGAATCTAGAAACAGAAAAGAAAGCAAGGTACCTGCCTTCATGGAGATTACCTTGCACTATTGACACCAGAATAAATGGACAAATAAAAATGTTAATGATGTAAAAATGCTATGAAGGAAAAGACAATAGAATAAGGGAACAGTGAGAGGTTGTACCTCATGTGCCCCCACTGGAAGATGCAATGGAAGTTAGCCCAGGCCCTTCTACAGATGGAGGCTCACAGAGGCCTGTGGCTCTACTATACTTTCCACAGAAGAGCCCCCCATAGAAAGTACATTTTTTTTAGATTTATTTATTTATGCATACAAGCTGGGGTACAGGCCAGAGGCATGGGATGGCGAGAGAGTTCACCAGAGACAGAGTGGGGCAGAGCAGGCAGATCGACAGGAACATACTGCTGAGGGGAGCAGCTGGCGAGGCTGCGCCATGTGGGAATCTCCCTAGCCAGGAATCGAACTCGCGTTGTAACTGCCGACAGCTCCACAGCACAGAGCTTAACAGCCTCACCACCAGGGAGGCCCAGAAAGTACATTTTCATGTGATTTCACAAACCACTCACTGGCATCACACTGCAAAGGTAAACAGCATCATCTTTAAGGAGAATACATACTTCTCGCCTGCTCGAGGCCTGTTGGGTGGGTCCTTGCCCAAGATGACAACCCCTCCAACATGTGGAGAATTCGAGGCTGACTGCCTTTCCCAGCACCACCTCACTCCATCTCTGACAAACCTGGGAAGAGGCCCCGGGGGGCCAAGAGACAAGGCGGGCCTACACCCCTTTCTGGGATTCCACCCAGGTGTCAGATGGAATTTCTACTTGACCACCCTAGCCTCAGTCTTTTGTCCCTTCCTTGCCTCCTCCCTAAAAATATCCAGTTTTGAATCTCAGAACTTCCCCACCATCATTTCTCCTTGTCTCTACCCACACCAGACTCAAGCTCTTGTTCCTTTACCTAGTTATATATTTTAATTGTGATACATTTAACATAGAGCATTATATGTCATGTTTTTATACTTAATGTTTACTGTTTCACGAGTACAACATATGATTCTATGTTGCGTAGATTGTGAAATGAGCACCATGGACAGTCTAATTAACATCTGAGTTCCTCATTCCTTGGACTGACTCACAGTCACTCTCCTCTGCACAATGCCTGTCGTGAATCCTGGTGATGACGATATACTCATAGTTAATCCTTCCTGTGCCCTGAGCCCGCCATTCCCATACCATACCCTAGACCAGCAGGCATCTTTGCCAGTATACTAGTCTGCTCACACTATTATAAAATAATACCGACTAAGTAGCTCAAGCTACAGAAATTTTATTTTCTGACAGCCCTGGAGGTTAGAAGTTCAAGATCAAGGTCCTGACCAGCTCAGGTTCTGGTGAGAACTCTCTTCCTCCCTGGCTCTCCAAGATGGCCGCCTCCACATTGTGTCCTCACTCGATGCTGGGGGAATGGGCGCCAAAGGGAACCCCCTCGGGTATTTTTCATGAGGACACTAATCCTATATCCTCAGGGCCTGACCCTTATGGCTTTCTTTGTTCCTAATACCTCCTTATGGGCTATCTCCAAATAGTCACACGGCACTTGTATGGCTTCAATATATACATTCGGGGGAAACAATTCAGTCTGTAACAGGCAGGAATCACAACCCCCCATCCCCCCCACCCCGCCAGAAACTCAGTTTCCAGTGATGCACCCTCCATCTTCCATCCTCTTCCATACCTTAGCCCCAACAGATCCTTGACCCTCCAGAGCCTCCAATTCATTGTACCGGCGTTTCTCCCTGTCTGCCGCCTACCTCATGTCTCCACTCCCATTAACTTACTTTAAATTCCACGGCTATTTCACAGACACTCATTCCTCGAACTTGCTTAGCTGAGTTAAATGCTGGTTAAACCCATTGTTACTGGCTTAAACCCTGAGTTACCTGGTTAAGTCCCTTGCTCCACCTGCTGGGCACCTGGGCTCCAGCAGCAGGATTAAGGCAGAGGGGGGTCACATGACCAGCCTGACGCCTCACTGAGCTTTCCTGACCTCTGACTACAAGTGGGCCTGGCCTGGAGGCTGCCCAGAATCATCCGTTTTTTCCTGTTGCATCCGTGCTCCCACTCTGCTAACTGACATGCTCACACCTTTTCTCTCCTAAAACCCCAGGGCCTCCCCCCCAGTTCTTTTCTTCAGTGGGTGACCTAGTTTCCTTTTTCACTGAGAACTTCCACAAGCTCACCCACACATCCGCCCACCTGCCCTGGGCCTGGCTGGCGTCCTGCCTTCCTGTGAGGATGTTGGAGGGTTGGTGCTCCTCGGAGGCCTCCACCCATGCTCCACTCTGCCAAGTCCTCCCCGAACTCCAGGGCACTGCTTCCTCTCCCTCTGGCTCTTGCATTATCAACGCATCTTTCTCTAGATACTTCTCAAAAGAGATCTTTTCTATGCTATTCCTTTGCCCAATCTTTAAAAAAGGAAAAAGGAAAAAAACAAGCCTATTTTGACTTCACTATCCCCTCCAGAAACTGCCCATTTGTCTCCTTTTCCTTTACAACAGATTTCCTATATGTAAGTAAAAACCCTGTAACTGTTAAACAATCACTCTCCTTCCCTCATCCCTCATCTCTCTCAACCTGCTCCTCATCTCCATGGAGTCGCTTGTTCTAAAACTTCCATGTAAACAGGACAAAGCCCTCACAAACTTGATCCACCCATCACCTCCTCATCCTTCACATGCCTTCTCCAGGAGACTCCACACTCTCCCATTTTCCTTCTACCTCCTCCCCTCTACTCCTTCATCTCTGAACATTGGAGGGTCCAGGCTTCGGGTTGGTACTGCCCTTGTCTCTGTCACCACTCACTGCTGACACCACATGCTTATCTCTAGCTAGCTAAGTATCCCCTCACCCCGGAACTCCAGGCTCACCTGCCCGATTGTCTGCTGCCTGTGCCATCTGGCAGATTGTGGTAATTTATATACATATATGTAAATGGTGGTGTCATTGTACAATGGGTGACCACAGAACAATAAAATTACTCAAGCAAAAATGTGGATAAGGGGACTCGTCGGTGGCGCAGTGGTTGGGCGCTGCGCTGTGGAGCTGTCCGCAGCAACACCGCGAGTTCGATGCCCGGCCAGGGAGAGTCCCACATGGCGCTTCAGACCTCTCCTGCCTGGCCTGCTGCTCCCCTCAGCAGTGTATTTCACTCGATCTGCCTGTTCTGCTCCCCACTCTGTCTCTGGTGAACCCTCTCGCTGCCCCACGCCTCTGGACTGTACCCCAGCTTGTATGCATAAGTAAATCTTAAAAAAAAAAATGTGGATAAGTCTTACCTCTAATATAGACTAAGTAAGCCAGACACAGAAGAAAATACACACAAGGACTCTACGTACAGAAAGTTCACTGGTGAAACTAAGCTAGATCGTGTAGTTAGGCAAAGTTAAGGGACAGGGCTGCAGAAAAAGAAGGAGCTGATCACCACAGAAAGCCAGGATAATTATTACCTCCAGAAGAGGAGAGGGTTGTGGTAGGGAAAAAAGACTCAGGAGTCTCTGAGGCTCATATTGAGCCTCATATTTGGAGAGTATATCATATGTACTTTGTACTTTTCTTGCTGAAAAAATAGATTTTAAAATGCAGGAGTTTGTTTCCAGGACAGCTGTGGATAAAATATCCTGAACCCCTCCTACATTAAAAATACCTTAAAGTTTCTAGATGAAATATTTCTTAGGCTATTATACATATACATACTTTACATAGTCACTTTATGTATTTAGAAAATGCATATGTATCTAGATGTGCATATTTACATAGTAAAAACCACAGTGAGGGGCCTCCCTGGCGGCATAAGAAGTTAGGTCTCAGCACTGTGAAGCTATTGGCAGTCACTGCAGCATGAGTTCGATCCCCAGCAAGGGACCTTCCCACATGGCACAGTGGACCTCTCCTGCCTCACCCGCTGCTCCCCTCAGCAGTGTATTTCAGTAGATCTGCCTGTTCTGCTCCCCACTCTGTCTCTGGTGAATCTGTAAGAGGGGGGTCCTCAGAAAAGGGGAGTGTCCCAGGTTCCCTGGCCCACCCAAGGGAGGGTGAGCTGAGCAGGAGAGATAAGAAGCTGGAGAAGGAGAAGAAAAAAAAAAGAGAAGAAGAAAGGAAGCAGGATGGAGACCAGAAGAGGCACAAGGAGCAGAGAGACATGTGAGGAAGCTGCTCTGGCCTGGACTGTTTGAGACAGACGTGGGTGAGAGACCCGTGGGGAGGTGACTATGGCAACGTTGATCTTGGTTTTGATTTTGCTCTTTGACTCCCAGAATTGTCTGGCTGTTTCTGACCCTTTTCTATGACCCCCTGCCAAAAGGCGTTTTAGACTTGTGGCAGGCTTTCGGGCCTTGCTTTGGGCCAATTCCATTTGGGTGGACTTTTGCCCGCGAGGTGATGGGTAACTTTGGGTGCTTAGTTTAGAAACTATATTCTTTGTCTTTTCTGTATTATTACGCAAGTTGTATTAAAGGTTCTTTCCCACTAAAGGTCTTATATATATTTTGTCCTGATGCAGTGGATGGTAGAACCTATTTTGAACAGGCAGGCTTGGGGGTTCTGGGGTGCAATGCTCTCACCCCCCACACCTATGGCCTACACCCCAGCTCTTGTATGCATAAATAAATAAATCTTTAAAAAATAAAAAACAAGTAAAAACCACAGTGAGGTATCACTAGACACCCACCAAGTTGACAAAATTGTAAAGTTTTGGACAAAACCATCATTTTAAGTGCACAGAAGAGCAAGCAAGAAAAGTAAAGAGTATGAGAAAGCTCTGAAGCCAAGGTCAAAACCAGATCCCAGAGGTGAGAGAGCCCTGAGGTGAGTGTTTAAAACTGACAGAAAGTATTCTATCCTTGGCTCTGGGTGGAGAAGCAAAAGTTCCTGGAAAACTGTGACCTCGAGTCTGCCCCCTTGTGGCCATCCCCCTTGAACGGATTCTCTCAATTTTTGCTCTACACCCACCAAAACCACCTCTGTCCAGATCAGTTGTGACTGCCACACTACTAAATCCACTCTTCTCATCCCAATACCAGCATGCTTGAGCTCTCACACAATTTTTTAAGTGAGGTGAAATTCACATAATTCCAAATTCGTCATTTTAAAATACAATTCGGTGGTCTTCACAATGTTGTGGAACCTACATCTAAATCAAGTTCCAAAACGTCTTCTTTCCCCAAAGAAAATTTTGGACCTGGTAAACATTCACTCTTATGCCCTTTACCCCTCACACCATGGCAGCCAGCAATCTGCTTTGTCTCTGGAATTTCCCTGTCTGGAGATGTCATATACGTGGAAGGTCCTGGTAATTATTCAGGGTTCTTCAGAGAAACAACCGGATGGATGGATGGATGGATGGATGATTGGATGATAAGGAGTTGGAATTGACTTGTGTGATTTAGGCACAGTTATAGCAACCCGTTTACTAGGAAGTCTCAACTCATTGGGGAAACTGAGAGGAAATTGTCCAATTTCTTCCAAAAACTCTGCTCCATTACATTTTTCCCAATTCTCATTTTTCTCTCTGAATAAGTTTCCTCAAGGATATCTTGGTTTGATCCCATAACTTTAAGCCACCTTCAGTTGCCCACAAACTTTCTCAGCTATTGTTTATCTGGGAATGCATTTATCTTGACTTTGCTTTCAGAAGATGCTTTTGTTGGAAAAATAATTCTTGGTTGGCAGTTTTATACCCCCAGCACTTTACATATGCCATCCCTCTGCTTTCTGTGTTTCATTGGTCCTAATGGGAAGTCAGCTGTTACTCTTATCCTCTGGATGTGATGAGCCATTTTTTTTCTCTTGCAACTTTTAAGATTTTCTTTTTGTTTTTGTCTTTCATCAGTGTGACAGTTACTTATGGTATGGATCTCTGTATTTATCCTATTTGAAGATCACTGAACTTGGATGCATAGTTTAATGTTTCCATCAATTTGGGAAGTTTGAGACCATTTTTTATCCAAATATTTTTCTCATTTCTCTCTGAAATTCTCATATTCCTCAAAAAATTCAGATGATCTGGGATCTTATTTAGCTAATTAGCTTTTAGTGACTTAGTCTATCTGACCCTCTAGAGGTCTGGGATTCTGCTTCAACTTCTTTGATTTTCATCCCTTCCACAGTTAAGAGCATTGTTTCTTAAGTCATACTGACCTATATTTGATTCCCAGATGTGCTACTACTTCCTGTGACTATGGAAAAGTAACTATATCTGTCTGGATCTCTGTATCTTTGTCTGTAAAATGGGAGTAAGTATCAGTCAGCTTTTATGAGATAACACTGTGTAAGAAAGAATCCCAGATTTCAGTGGCATATAAAAAACAAAGTTTTGTCTTTTGCTCGTATGTTAGACATAGACCACTTCACATGTTTTTCCTTGCAGGATGCAGGCAGAGTGAGCAGGCCTGTCCCAACAGGCCATTCTCATGACAGAGGAATACATTGTGGAAATACAACGTGGCTCTTCATGCTTCCAGTCAGATGTGGTGAAAGTCTTCTCTGATCACATGCCATTGGCTAAAGGAAGTCACAAGATGAAGCCTGGTATCAGTGAGGTTGGAAAGAACACTCCTGAGGGTGTAGCATAGAGACGGGTGGTGAAGTATAACCCTTAAAAGGAAGAGCTACTTAGTTGGTGGGAACACCACCACTTACCACAGATAGGAACAGTATCTTCCTATGGTTGTTGTAAATATTAAGCCCAAAGCTTAACACAATACTCTGCACTTGACGAGAGCTCAGTAACTGGCAGAGCATAGTATTATCATTATTATCTTCTCTTTTCTGTCCACTGTACTGTGCTAAACCTGACTTGGAGGAAGAAGGGAGTTGTAATTAATCCCAGTTTTTAATTTGGAAACAATAAAACATTGAGGGGCTTCCCCGGTGGTGCAGCGGTTAAGCGCTGCGCTGTGGAGCTGTCGGCAGCGGCGACGCCAGTTCGATGCCCGGCTGGGGAGAATCCCACATGGTGGGGCAGACCTCTCCTGCCTCGCCCACTGCTCCCCTCAGCAGTGCATTTCTGATCTGCCTGTTCTGCTCCCAACTCTGTCTCTGGTGAATCCTCTCGCCGCCCCACACCTCTGGCCTGTACCCCAGCTTGTATGTATAAATAAAAAATAAATCTTAAAAAAAAAATAAAACATTGAGTCTAAGGATACAGGCTTTTGAGTAGTGTGAACTCATTATAGGGGAAATGATCTTAAGTTGCTTAACCTCTTTGAGCTTTAGTTTTCTCATCCTGAAAATGGGGGTTAGAGGCTTGTCATCAGAGTCAAATTAGCCCAACCTTGTGGACAAAGTCGATGCTGACTATTTGTTGAATCACTGAATGTGGGTAAGACACCAATTTCAAGTACTTGATGAACAGTGTACATAACATAACTACCGTACTGCCCTAGGGAAAGTCTGTTATGGGACCTTTTGCAACCTTTGATTCTCAGCTCAAATGTCACCTCGTCAGAAAGAACTTCCCCGACCACACCATTTAAAGTAGTTCCCCACACCATTTAAAGTCACTTCTCTCTGTTTCTTGTCTTAACAGCTCCGGTAATACTTGAAAACGGTTTTGCTCATTCATTGGTTTATTTAAGATCTGACCAGCCACTAGATTAAGCTCCATGAAATCAGAGATCTTGTTTTCTGCGTTACCACCTCCTGCCACAGGCATCCGCATCCTCACCCATAAAATTGGACTGGGTGGCGGAGAAAAAGGGAAAAAGTGGAGGCGGGTTGCTCCCCCTGAGCCTCACACCCCGCCCAACTCAGACCCCAAATTCCTTCCAGGCTGAGCACCGCCCCGCCACCCTAGGAGGCAGCAGCGAGGCCACGCCCAATGTGGGCGTGGCCTCCCATGTTGTGCCGGCCGCGTGCCGGGAGATGAACTACGTCACGCGCAGGCAGGCCCGGCCCCGCCTCCGCCCCGCCGCAGGCGGGAGGAGGGCGTGGCCAGCACGAGGACCCCGCAGCCGCGGGCGCCGCTGCCTGAGTCTCCTGTAGGTGGCTACTCAGCTCTTGCCGCTCAGGCAGCTAGGAGGTCACTCTGTTTTGGGGTCCTCGCCGCCCTTCCACGTCTCCCGGAAAAGTGGCAGGGCCGCCGGGGCCGCGGCGGATCGGGGGCAGGTTTGCTCAGCCTGGGCCCTCTCCCGGCCGGCTGCTCAGGGGGGCGGCCCCTCCAGAGTCCGCAGGTGAGGCGGCGGCGAGGGCCCGGAGGGCAGGACGGGTCTGCTTGGGGCGTTAACGGCCTTAGATGCGGGGGCGGTGTCCCCTCAACGGAGACCGGTTCTCTCGGTCATCTTGGAGGCTGAGAAAGGGGACGGGAGAGCCCCGCTGCAGCCCCAGCAGACATTGCTTAGGGTCCTCCCTCCACAGCCAGCCCAGTTTGGCCGCTCTTCCCCTGGAGGCTCTTACGAGATGATTGGGGAGCCAAGTGGGGGTCTGTACTCGCCTCCCGGGGCCTGACCTGCTTGACTGACACACTTCCAGGACCCACCCTCCAAACCCCTCTTTCTTTCAGCTGACCCCTGACCTTGGAAGCTTGCTCTGCACCCCGGGCCTGCTGCCCCATCCCACGCACCCTCACCCTTAGGTTCCCGTCGGTGTGGGCGATTACCTGGAATACTTGAGGGCTTTGTAGCTCTCTAGTCCCTTCGAGTTGTTTGCCACTGAGGCAAGTGCCCAGAACCCATCTTAATACTTAATTGAGTAATCAGTATGAAGGCACGGGCTTTTGTTCTCCGGCCTTTAAACTTTAAGAGGAGAGGTCAGAAATAAGCATTAATAAGTGCCTTGATTGCTTTATTAGAAGAGATCCTTTGCTCCCAGTCATAACCAGTATTTCCTTGCTCCCAGTCACCACCAATATTTACTTGTGAATAATACTTCAGGGAGTTTTAGGTACCTTTGGGAGTTTTATGTGTTACAAAGCATTTCACCTCCATTTTTTTACTTGCTTTCACGCAGAAGTCCTGTGAAACACATAGCCATGTAATAGTCCCATTTTCTTAGGAACAGGTTTAAAAGGCGAGTTTCGTCTTGAGGTTATTCAGATACTGAGAGGCCAGATGGGGAAGGCAGAGGTTAAAAAGTGGGTTTGGCTAACTTAGATTTGAGTACCTGAGCTGCCATCTAAACCCTGGCATCCCGTTTGTGAAAAAAGAATAATTGCTCCTCATATGCTTGTGAACATCGTGTGTGATGAAGATAATGTTTGCTTGGCATCTGGCATCATAATTAATTTCATCAGGCAGTATTTATGGGTGCAGGATTGACAGAACATTTATCCACTCACTACCACACTTCTTTCCCCAGTGAGGGAGACAGGAAAAAACATAAGACATGGGCTTATGACATAGGGCTGTGAGGGAAAAGAATAGGGTGTGGACAGAAAATGATAAAATCTAGCTTTGTTGGAAAGAAAACACTTTGGGGAGCAGATGACATTCAAGTGAAAACCAAGAACTAGAAAGAATTAACCATGAAAGGACCATGCAGGCAAAAGGGACAATGTACACATTCAAGAAATGGTTGTTGATGTATGCAGTATTCTTTCTTCTATATCGTGAGGACTAGTTACTTCACCGTTATTTTAATTCATTTTGGTACGTTATAAGTATTCAACGTCAGGTGAATGACCATTCGTTTTTAAAATTCTGAACTTAGCTTAATATATACAATTAGTAGGTACCGTGTGTTGAAATTATTGGATTGCTGTTGTGCACACTTAGCTATCCATGAGTCTTGTAGTTTATCATTAAGAAAGCTTGTGTGTTGATCCGAAAGTTTTTCAAGTGTTGGCACCTTAAAACAAGCTTGAGAGAATTGTTTTTACTTAGCTTTGCCATAGTGATCATTTGATAATTTCGGGTGTTTTGCTACATTAAGATTTGCCCTTTTTGAAACAGGAATCATAGCAGTAGCGATAGTTGTAACTGTGACTGTCAGTTGTGTGCCAGGCATTTGGCATAGCACTTTTATATATTCATTTTTAAACCATCCTATAATAGACATACACTCACTTTCCTCGTTTTCTACATAAAGTTTCTTAGTTTCAGTTAAGTAGTTTGCTTAAAGTACATAGTAGGCGGCAGGATTAGGATTTCATTCCTGCACTGTTTAGCTGTGGAGCCTCCTCTTAACCTGTCGGAGGCTGGCTCCGACCGAGGTTGGGTTCCCGGGGGTGGTGGGGAAAGAGGGAGGGGGAAGGGGAATGAGAGACAGCACGCACACCGAGTAGTGATCAGGCTGCTCCGTTTATTGCCCCAACAGTGGGGTTTTTTATACCATAAAATTGGCTAGCAGGCATAGTTTCTAAAGATAATGATTGACTACAAAAATGAGGTAAAAATAACAGGATACATATTTTTGTTAATCACATGATTGATTACATTTTGTTTACAATCAGGTGTTTTCTGGGGAAAATATTTTTTTGCTTAAGGTAAATTTTCTAAGGTCTGAGGTATAAACATAATGATTAACCTTTGCCTTGAGCCTGGAGCCTAAAAGGTGATAGCGTAATGTCCTTTTTGCCTGGAAACCAGAATCTGATCAAAGGAACCATCTTATTCCAACTCCCTGGAGTGGTTAATCACAGAAGCCATCTTATGCTGATTCCCAGAAGCAGGCAGGGGAATGTAAGGGGAGGGGGAGTAAATGTTTTTGTACAGGACACCAACGCGTGATCAGGCAAGAATGTACTTATCAAAGGAGCAGCTCGGCACCTGGACCCAATCATGGGGTCTTAGGCAATGGAGAGGTTATGTCTGCAGGCATATCTTAAGAAAGTTATAGGTCTAACTTAGAAAATATTTGTGAGTTAAAGTAGTTACGGGAAGAGATGTTGCCTCCTGGCTGCCTAAGGAACGCTTCCTTGAAGGTCCTAGCTCCGTGCTGCGCCTTCAGGCAACTCGGGCAGGCCAGGGCACAGCATTAACCACACGTTCTGATTTCATTCTGATCACTTTATGTCCTTTTTACAGGTTTCCCAATAGGATTATCCTGCTATCATCATGTCTTGGTTTGCTGATCTTGCTGGAAAGGCAGAAGATCTTTTAAACCGAGTTGATCAAGGGGCTGCAACAGCTCTCAATAGAAAAGAGAATACCAGCAACGTTGTATATAGCAAGAATACTGACTATCCTGAACTTCATCAGCAAACTACAGATATAACTTATCAGACTGGATCTAAAGCTACTTATATTTCCTCAGCAGCTGATAACATTAGAAATCAAAAAACTACCATCTTAGCTGGCACTGCAAATGTGAAAGTAGGATCTCGGACATCCGCGGAAGCCTCCCACCCTGGAGAAAATGCACCTCTTCCTAGGCCTTCATCCCAGTTCGTTCGAAGAAAAAAGTCAGAACCTGATGATGAGCTGCTGTTTGATTTTCTTAATAGTTCACAGAAAGAGCCGACTGGGAGGGTAGAAATCAAAAAAGAAAAGAACAAGACATCTGTGCTTCAGAGTTCTCAAACAAGTGTCAGTTCTGTTAAAACCAGCCCAGCCAGTGTCAAAACCATGGAAGACAATCCTGGGAGCCAGAACGCTGGTACTTCAATCAGTCCTGTTTTCTTTAGAGTTATGCAAATTGACTGTCTTTGTAGCCTAAAACATTCTGATGACGTTGCTCATCCTGTCTTATTAGCTGTCCCCACTCGTGTAAGAGCAGGCTCCAAAATGTGTGGTGTGAGCAAAAGATTGTTGTGTGCTGTGTCAGTACACAGCCACAGTAGGGACCTTTTAATGTTGTCCTAGGATAATTTCCCAGCCCAGCATCTAAGAAGTTATGACAAAAATTATTCTCTAACATATTTTAAAATACCAAAAAAGGTGAGGTGAGGGTTGAAATCTGGAAAAAAAAATTATGTAATTTTGGATTTGGAGCTACCTCATTTCATTTCTTTTTGTCAGTAGATTATAAAATGTAGGAGGCTATATTTCACATATATTCTGAATTGTGAGTTTTTGTGTGTCTGTTTTTCACCCCATGCCCCCCCAAAAGTAAAACTGAGAAACTGAACTTTGATCCAAGTTGAAGGGTTGAAGGCATTGGCCAAGTAATGAAGTAAGGACTTAGAATTCTGATTTTTTGGTTATTTAATTTGCTATGAAATTACCTTTACATGTGTGCCTCCTCACCTGTAGAAATAAGATTAACAAAGTAACATGGCTATTCACATCCCTACTGAGCATTTTAAAGTAGCAGTACATACAATAAGTTCTTATAGGGATTCCTTTAATGGAAGCTTGTTTTGTTCTTAAATGTTAGAACTTCTCCCACAGTCTTTGAGGTTAGAAAATAAAATCTGTTTTGTATTTTTTAGGTTAAAAAGTGGTAAAAAGGTAGGGGTTTGGGGCTCCCAAGACAGGAGCATGCTGTAGCAGTTGATATATTGTGTATGCACGCTGACAGATTTCTTCTCAGCTGTCTTTTGATTAACTTCAAACATTTGTTGACAACCTACTGGGTACCAGGATACAGTACTGAATGGACTAGGATGTAGTGCATGAGAGACAGGTAGTGTGATAAATGCCGTCATGAGAGTTGGTCAGAGAGTTGTTGAAGCATCAAGGAGGAAGTAACTCATTGCCTGAGGTGTCAGGTACAGATTCAGGTAGGATCTGTATTTACTGAATAGTTTTCATGGTGAATAGAGGACTTACACAGCTGTCCATGCACAGGTCATTTAAAAGTTTGATAAAGTAAAACAAGGTTTATAAGAAAGTTTGAGGAACAGTGAGTGTGAGGTGGATGGCAATGAAGAAACTAAGCTGGCAAGGAAATTTGTGGCCTGTTGGTGACACCCCTTTTAAAATGCCATTGTTTACTTGTTCAGACCCGTTATTCTGATAAAGCATTGTTTCTCAAAGAGTGGTACCTGGACAACCTGCATTAGAATCATTTTGTGGTTAATAAAAAATTAATGATTGTGTGCCCCCCACAACTTCCTGAATCTGAGTTTTAGGGGATGGAGTCAGGACATCTGAACTTTTTCATTGTCCAGGCAGTTCCTAGACCAGTAAATATCCAAGTGCCACAGCAGTGAGATGCTAACGGAGGTCTTTTAAGCCTAAGGTTGGCATGAATTATTTTTCTGCTTTTAAGGAAAACAGTTTGCATTTAATTATAAAGGATCCTGGTAAGCAGAAAAAGTAAGTTATAACCACTTACCAATATAACATATGGGAGCTATAAAAAATTAAGTTTTGTTTCTCTAGGATAGAGTCTTATAACCTGAGGACTGTTGACATTTTGGGCAGACTGATTGTTGTGGGAAGCCCTGTTCTTTGGAGGATATTCAGCAGCGTTCCTCGCCTCACAACCCGTTAGAGGCCAGTAGAACCTTCCTGTTGTAGAAACTAAAAAAGCCTCAATATATTGCCAAATGTCTCTTACAAGGTGAAATCACCCCAGTTTGAGAACAGATGCCTAGAATGCCTAGCGCTGCTGATTTTGTAGTAGTGTCTGTGGATAATAACTGTGTGGTTTCTTACCCTTTTAGCTCTTTAAAAAATCTTTTTCTTCTCATTGCATTGGGTAGAGCTTGAAAATACAGTTTATTTTGTAGCATATACTTCATTTTTTGTCAGAATAAGTAAAAATGTATTTTGTGTCATTTAGATTCCAGTTTGGTATAGAGCAGATTTCTCTGACTTTACCTTGAAACCCACAGCTCTGCTTTTGTGCCTTTCTAATATTTTCAATGTTGAGCTTTTGCTGTTTTTCAAAAACCATTAGGAGACAAATGAGAGGAAAAAATCCTTCTTCCATTTAAATTATCTCTGATTTTCTTATTTCTTAAACTGTATTCTTGTATCTATTCTTGACACCATTCATTCAGTGAATACGGATTTTGAAGATTCTTTGAGGTCTGTAGATTCCACAGATGATGAGAATGAAACTTTATTGGAGGGAAGTCTGTTGAGAATTTCAAGTTTAGTTTCAGTGGTATTTTCATTTTCATAGTCAGCTTCAGTCAAAGGCATTCTACCAAGCAAGCTACTAATGCTTAAATAGTAGTGAGTGTCCAGTGTAATGAAAATGTATTCCTTTTTTACAGGAACTTCTAATAATTCCGATTCTGGCCATGAAGGCCAAGAAGATTCTTCAAAAGAAAACGTACCATCCAATGCCTGTGCTGGTCACAGCCCAGCAGCACCTAATGATGATGGCAAATCACATGAGCTGTCTAATCTTCGCCTGGAGAATCAGCTGTTGAGGAATGAAGTTCAGTCTTTAAATCAAGAAATGGCCTCATTACTTCAAAGATCCAAGGAAACTCAAGAAGGTAGAATCTTATTTAAATTGTCCAGGATTAGAAATATATTAGTTCAACAAGAAACTAAAAGCTTGATCCTATCTAAGCTGTTTTAGATATTTAGAAATATTTTAGATGGGATTTCTGAAAGAGTGTTTTCATAGAATTACAGGACCCAGATTTGGATAGAGGACCAGTCATCCTCCCACCAATCCAAAATGGAGTTGTTTGGCTTATCTGATCGTTCCTTATTTGGCCATTCCAACTGAAGAACTGAAAAGAGCAGACCTTTAGCAATCACCTGGTTCATTTAACTGATTTATGCTGAACTTCACAGAGGAATGTTCATGAACCAAAGATGGAATTAATCACAGTCCTGGACACCACAGGGCATGTTCACAGTTTGCACTTATAGGGGGCAAAAAATGACCTAGAAATTCAGTTTAAAAAGCAACCACTTGGAGTTGTGCAGTGAATGGGGCCTGAAGTAGAAAACACTTGGGTTCTCAGAAGTGGGTAATTAAGCACATGATCCCATGACTGGGGTATGGTGGGGAATATGTAGTAATTATAAGTGTGACTGAGAAGAAAACAGAAAGAAAAAACCTCTGCCTTCGTTCCTGGAATGATTAGAAGGTGCAGGGACAGTAGGAAGAGTTTTGCCAAGATGCAGTTGGAGGCCCAGAGGAGCAGTAGGAAGACAGTTTAAGACCTACTGAGTGGAACTGAGGAAAAGCGTCACTTTACCCAGTTTCTTGAGACATGGAAATACAGCTTTTCCTGAGGTCCTGTAAGGTTTGCTTTAATACTAAAAAAAGAAACTTTTTTTTGGCTGGCCAGTTGCAACTACAGACGGTAAACAGGTCTGGGGGTGTGCGTGGCCTTCCTCTTTCACAGCAGTCTCCTGGCTTAGGGGTGACATCTTTCTGCCACAGCTGTTGAAACAAATAGCTCCATTCTTGTGTTTGTCATCTGGTTTTGTTTGTTTTGGTCTTGTTGGGCCATACATTATCCACCACCTGACTTGGCTTTCCGTTCTTTCCTACCTTGCCAACTCCGTAAATCCACTGATCAGCTCAGCGTTGTGAACTCTTACCTACTGGTTTTGGTTCCCAATTGCTTCATGATCTATCTCCAGGGAAAAAGAAACTTTCATAGAAGAGCAACTAGCTTCCTGGCCCTTTCCAACCTGGAGATAGATGTGATTGTTGGCCTTGAAAAGTGGATGTCCCACCCGGAACAAAAAAATCGAAGATATTTGTAAACCTAATTTTGAAATTATGTACGGAAGGGACTCAAAGGAGAATCTTGTGTGTGCTCTGAGAAAAATTGGTTCACTTGTATAAAGAATTTGTGTGTGTGTGTGTGTTTGTTTTGTTTTGTTTTTTAAGAATTAAACAAGGCAAGAGCAAGAGTTGAAAAGTGGAATGTTGATCATTCAAAGAGTGATCGAATAACTCGAGAACTTCGAGCCCAAGTCGATGACCTGACTGAAGCGGTGGCTGCAAAAGATTCCCAGCTGGCTGTTCTGAGAGTGCGACTCCAGGAGGCCGACCAGCTGCTCAGCACGCGCACAGAGGCACTGGAGACCTTGCAGAGTGAAAAGTCACGGTAACGCATCCTCCTCAAGTGATTAGGGTTATTCGAGTCTAGAATGAGTATCTTTCCAGTATAAATAATGATAAACATTACATTGTACCCTAGCTTGTGAAAATTTAGCTTTTAGGCATTTATAAGCAGGAACATTTATCTTATAGTGATGTTAGAAATGCGTGGGATTAAAAACGAATTTATTTGAATATTGAGATGCATTGTTAGCAACTTGTGAATTTTAAAACATTCAAAGAATATGGTGTCATTAATCTCTTGATATTTAATAACATGTTAGGTGCTTATGTTTGTATGCCTACAAATAGAGGTGACATTTGGTTTCAAGGGAAAAAGATTTCTCTAAGACTGTTTTAGAACATCTTTTTTAGTAATAACAAGCCAAGACTCGAAATAAAAGTTAATTCTGCCTTATGGCTTGTCCACTGTGCATAAGTTATTTCAAGGGATGGGTCTTCTTTTAGGATATTGCAGGATCACAGTGAAGGCAGCAGCCTGCAGAACCAAGCGCTGCAGACTCTGCAGGAGCGACTGCATGAAGCGGACGCCACTCTGAAGCGAGAGCAGGAGAGCTATAAACAAATGCAGGTCAGTGCGGGAGGCAACCCCTTCCTTTGTGATTTGCTTGAGGACTGACTTTATGCTGTTTCATAACATTGAAAGGCTAAGAAAATACTGCTGTACATTTCAGAAAATTCTATGACATAAACCACATGTTTAAAATCAAGCTTGATCCTTGCTAAATTTATTCAGTTTTACGTATTGAAATCAAAAACTAGTTAACGTTGTTACTATTCAAAAGATCTTTTAAAAAAATCTGTTTTAATTTAATTTGGCTGCACAGCCAACATTACCATTATTTGATTAAAAGATGATTTGGGGCATCTTGCTTATTCTTTTTATTTAAGCCTTTTCTCTTTGCAGTTTAGTCTGATTCATTTATCTCAAGAGAAAATTATACATAATATTTAGTTTTACTCTGAAGTGAATTTTTGCATCTAGTGATTCACAGCCCTGTCTGCACATTAGAATCACCTGTGTAGCTTTTCATACTTTCTGATGCCTGGTCTCTATTTCAGGAGGATCTGATTTCACTGTATGGGGTGGGGACATAGGTGCTAGAATTAGATGTAACTAATGGGCAGTCAGGGTCAAGAACCCCTAGTTAGAGCATCTTTTCAACAGGTGAAAGTAGTGAAGCCCTGAAAATATTAGATAATGTCGATTTTTTGAAAAATGTATTGGTATCTTTTATATATATAATATATCCAAAGTGCTGTCATTTCAACATGCAGTAACATTAAAAGTTACTAATCAAACATTTTACATTCTTTTTTATATTTTAAAATATTTTAGAATATGGTGTAGTCTCTTTTACACTTGCAGCATACCTCGATTCATTCACTAAATTTTCTTTGAAAATACTTGACTGTATTTAGATTTCATAAAATTTATAGGTGAAAAAGTAAATATGCATACCCAGATTGTTCTAAATATACTTGAAGTTTTCCAAAAATAGACAGTTCCTCAAAAACTGAAGCATAGTTATTCTGTGACCTACGAGTTGTGCTCCTAGGTCACATATACATAAGACAATTGAAAATATGTGTCCACACTGAAACATGTACACACATGCATTATTCTTAATGGCCCCAAACTGGAAGAAGATACTCAGGGCAATCAGTTGTTGAATGGATAAAGTGTCTTACATCCTTACAAGGAGATGCAATGCAGCCATAAAAAGAAATGGAGCACTAATTCCTGTACAACATGGAGCAACCTTTAAAATGTTATACCAAGGGAAAGAAGACAGACAAAGGCCACATATTGTATTATTTCACTTATCTGAAATGTCCAGAATATGCATATGTATAGCGAAAGAAAGTAATTAATGATTGCTAGGGGCTGAGAAGGAGGCAGGAATGGGTAGAGGACTTCTCTCTGGGGTTGAATCTGTTCTGAAATTAGGGAGTGCTGATGGGTGGCCAACACTCTTGAGTAAAAACCACTTAACTGTGCCACAAAGAGGGTGACCTTTGTGGTATGTGGGTTATGTCTCTGTAAATCTGTTAGCTAATTGTGTTAGAAAGTTTTCATGTTTAAATTTATCAAAATGAATAAACTTTAAAAATACAGTTCTCAGTTGCATTAGACATACTTCACCTGCTCATTAGACAGTAGTGGTGGGTCTCTTGCGCCTAGTCTTCAAAATAAGAGCTGATAATAGATCAGAGTTTCGTGGGCTTTAGTTTTTAGCAATAAATGCTGTTTGACTTTGCCTTACATTCTGGACTTTTTGGTGGCAGAAGCTTTGGGAAGAAAGGTAAAAAATAATTCTCAAAACTAGATAGGCTAGTAAGTGACAGGTCGTGTGTTTTTTAGGTTGTGCTTTAAAAGTTTCTTAAGCTAAAGAATTACATTGGTTAGTTTACTAGAAAATTTGAAACAAAGGGAAAACATTAGAAAAGATCAAGCAGTTTGCTTGTTTCTTCATTTGCTTCCTAACAGACTTTCTAGTGCAGTAGACCTTTTGTCCCTTGATCAGCTAGTATCATCAAGACTGTAGCCTGGTGACCAGATTAACCTGGAAAATGTCTTTAAAAATGGATTCCTAAGCCCAGCTGCGGAAATTCCAATTCAGTAAAGCTGGGAAAAGCCTTGGGTGGTTGTGTTTTTAACAAACTCCCTACTTAATTTTGATGATTTGCCATATTTCAGAGCCACAACTTTAAATTTCCTTTTCTTACAGTTCCAGCAGGTGAATTTGGTTTGTTTCTGTTTTTTAATTAATTAATTAATTTATGTATGTATGTATGTATGTATGTATGTATGTATATATGTATTTTTGCCTTCCTGTTACATTGCCTTCCTGTTACATGTTGATTGAGCTAATAAATCCCATAAAATATCGAAGTGGATGGTTATAATATCTCAAAGCAAAATGCTATATAATAAGCATGATATAAAATTTTATCACAGAGTGAGTTTACTGCCCGCCTTAATAAAATGGAAGTGGAGCGTCAGAACTTGGCAGAGTCTGTTACTCTGGCAGAAAGGAAATACTCAGATGAGAAGAAGAGAGTTGATGAGCTTCAGCAGCAAGTCAAAACATTTAAGTCCAACTTGGAATCCTCTAAGCAGGAGTTAATTGACTACAAGCAAAAAGCCACGAGAATACTCCAGGTAAACGTGAGGTGTACATGTTTGAGTGTTTGAGATTTACCAGCTGATTGAGAGGCATTGGCAATGCGACACAAATCTGTGAGGTGATTTATGTTTGGCTGGGCTGGCTTACTTAAGGTGCCTTGCTCTACTTAGAAATAAAAAGAATGAAGGGCCTCCCAGGTGGCGCAGCGGTTGAGCGCTGTGCTGTGGAGTTGTCGGCAGCGGCGACGTGAGTTCGACGCCCAGCCGGGGAAAATCCCACATGGTGCGGCAGACCTCTCCTGCCTCGCCTGCTGCTCCTCTCAGCAGTGTATTCCTGTTCTGCTCCCCACTCTGTCTCTGGTGAACCCTCTCTCCGCCTAAAAAAAAAAAAAAAAAAAAAAAAAGAATGAAGATGCCTTATTCCTACATTTTTTTTCTTTTGAGTGAATTCATTCTGCCATCACCTAGTTCAGATCTTCAACCTACCACCTGAGCCACCGTGATAATAGTAACAATTGATTTTTTTCAGAGCAACTAGTTTAGGCTTCACCCAGCTTTTGTCCTCCCTCACGTCATCTAAGGTGGTCGCCTTAGATGACTTTACTTAGCTAGAAAATAGTGCAGACATCGAAGGTAGTTTTAAACTTCTCTTTCCTTTGCCTCTCATATCAGAGGGAAGACCTTTCCTTTTATTTTCTTCTGAGGATAACTTCTCCCTGTGCTTTCCCCACTCCCTGCGTCAAGTAGCCCGTTCTCCACAAGACTGTTCCTGCAGAAGGAAAAACCGAGACGGGAAGTGGGTGGGCAGAGGTTGGCAGAGAACCAGGAAGAGGCTAGTGCCTTCAGGGGAGCCACATGGGGGGACCTGGAGTGGGGCTCATCAGTGGGACAGAGGGTGCTCGCGCCATGGGGCCTGAACACAGTTGGTGCATTTAGCAAGTCAGAGGTCCTAGGATCCTCACCAAAGGTACTTCCAGAAGCAACTGGAAGGTGACAATACGAAGACACTGATGACCATGGCCATGAGGGGACGATAAAAGCCAGCTGGAGAGGTGATCTGGAGGTTCGTTTTGTGATTTTAAAAAGTAAATTTTGTAAATGATTGTATTTATCATCGGAAATTTGAAAAAAGCCACCCATAAATCTACCACATAAAAAGGAAAAACTTTTTTGATGGCGGAGAATGAATTTAAAATACTTGTATTTAAGGTGAAAGAGCGGATGGTCCTTATTACTGGCCTAGAGTTACAGCACTTTTGAAACTCGTCTTACTGCATCAGGTCTTTTTCCAACTAGTTCTTACACCAGGCATCAGCAGACTTTTTCTCTAAAGGGCCAAATAGTGCATTTGGCTTTGTGACTGCCTGTCTTCTGCATTACATAGTCTTTGTTTTTGCTTTGTGCAATCCCTCAAAAATATGACAACTATTCTTATTTGTGGGCTGTACAAAACAGGCCGCAGGCCAGAACAGCCCTAGTTTGCAACGCCTGCTTTGCACCACTGTCGATTAACCCTCCTAAAACATAGCTCTGGTCACAGCACTTTCCTGTCAACTTTTTGGTGACTTGTTTTCACTTCCCAACTGCGAACATTTTGGCCTGGTATCTAAAGCCCCTCCAGACTGGTCCAAACATACTGTCTGAGCACATTTCGTCATACTTTTTGTTGTTGTTGATCTCATAGTTCTTTCTTAGAGGTTCTTGTGCTTTTGTATTTTAAGCTTCCAACTCTTCTCTACACATTTTAAAATCTTAGCCATTTTCCAGGGCCAGCCTACATGCTCTTGCATATGAAGCCTCCTCTTGAAATGGTTTTTCCTCCTTGACACTCTCACCTTCTGTTTATTGCCATCCACTGGATACATGTAGCTTCCCTTGGGATGTATAAGGCAGGGGGTGCTATCCGGAATGAGAGACATCTTTATTACTCAGGACACTGAGCACAGTGCCATTGTAGATGCTCCATGAATATTTGTTGAATGGAATATGGTTTGAGGGAGAGGGAGGAAACATGAGAAGAACATACGAGAAAAATCATGTTTTCAACTGTAAGATGATCCTGGGGACTAAAATCCACAGACACCAGGGAGCAAGCCTCTGTTGTGTTTTTACCCACTGAATTTAGCAGTCTGTGTTAGGTCAGTGGAGCACAGGGTTGGAATGTTTCTGTCGTGTTTCAGTTTCTGTATGGTAGATGATATTTAGAATATGTATTAATCTCTGCTTGGCCTAAAGATCCTTCTTTTTTTAATAACAGTCTAAAGAAAAGTTGATTAACAGCCTTAAGGAGGGATCCGGCTTTGAAGGCTTAGATAGCAGCACTGCTAATAGCATGGAACTTGAAGAACTTCGGCATGAGAAGGAGATGCAGAGGGAGGAAATACAGAAGCTGATGGGCCAGATACATCAGCTGAGATCTGAACTACAGGTAAGATTTACTGTGGTTCAGTTTTACAATCATTTACTCTCACTATCAGCAGTTTGAGATGGAGTCTGTATTTTGGGGGGAGGACTTTAACAAAATAATGTGTGAAACTTCTGCTAGAAGATTAGCAGTAGTTTTCTTGTCCATTGATAAAATTACGGAAATAAGAAACTTGGTCACCAGGTGCATTACTTACCCAAGGCCTGCTGTGTTTCTAGTATCTCCTGGGCCTGGCGCTTAAGAACAGGAAACCAAATGGAATCTTCATATTTGTGTATCTTGTAATCTAGTGGTTAAAAACATATTTGGGCTTGTCTATAAAACTAGAGTGTGTTTTGATGTTAGAATGGGATCAGGGATAGTCTTTTAATTATAGTTTCATGCATAATCATACCATCTGTAGTTTATGTGTAATTATTGTATTTAATCTAAAAGTAAAATTGAGCTATTTATTTAGTTTAAGCGTGGAATCTTAGACTTAACTATCATAGAAGGAGTCCCTGAGAATGACAGAAAATGAAGTGCATGGTAATGAGCCTTTTCTTAAAAATGTGCTTTTTGCAAAGAATATTCACGTAATGTGTTAACTCAGCAAATGGTTGAAATGTAAGATGTATAAGAACTACAAAGGAAAATGTGGAAGTTGTGAGAAGAGACTATCCTGTCTAGCTTGAATTTCAGCCCAATCTGGGTATAAATCCCATCTTTGGCACATAGTAGCAGATGTTGCACGAGGCACTTCCCCTGAACTTGGTGTTCTCATCTGTAGAATGCACCTGCACAGAGGGTCTCGGCGGATAAGGACTAACACAGGTAAAGGGCCTGCCATCCGTCCTGACACATGGACACTCAAGTAAATAGAAGCTGCTGTTCCTCTGGATTTTTTTCTAATTCTTCAAAGTAGAATTTACTTTTCCTTGTAAATTTTGAATTTGAAGAATTCAGTCCTATGAACTTAGAAATTGCATGGATACTAAACTTATTCATACTAATTCCATGTCTTTGGGGTGAGATTATGAGAAGTATGATTTGTTTTATTTACTGTCCTATCCCTGCATCATTAGCATCATTGATGACATTGGCTTATTTTCCTACCCTTTCTCAAGAACTTTATGAAATAATATGTCAAAGATATTAGCAAAATGGAAAAATTGTTAATGTAATAGTTATCATGTATTGAGCATTTACGTGCCAGGCACTGTGCTAAGTGTTTGACATACATCCTTTCATTTATTTCTTACCATAACTCTGAGAGAGGTGATATATTGTCATTTTACAGTTAAAGAGTTTAGGCATGAAGGGCCTCCCTGGTGGCGCAGCGCTGTCGGCAGCGACGACGCGAGTTTGACACCCAGCCAGGGAGAATCCCACATGGCACGGCAGACCTCTCCTGCCTTGCCCGCTGCTCCCCTCAGCAGTGTATTTCTGATCTGCCTGTTCTGCTACCCGCTCTGTCTCTGGTGAACCCTCTTGCCGCCCCACGCCTCTGGCCTGTACCCCAGCTTGTATGTATAAATAAAAAATAAATCTTTAAAAAACAAAAAGTTTAGGCATGAAGAAGCAGTAACTTGCCATAAAGAAGACAGAGCCAGGTTATCTGGTCTGTCTGATTCGAGAACATGTGTGTTTAACCACTGTGCCTACTTCTTGCATCCCAAGAATTCATCTAATCTAGTCAAATTGATGATAAAGATAAATAACCCTGGAAACTTAACCAACGTGAAAAATAATTACTGTTTTCCTCTATATTCACAAAGTTGTGTGAGTTTCAGTTATTACACAGTGATTCTCTGCCTATTGTTAATCTGTCAGTTCTTTCAGATAATATGTGAAGTTGTCAGAATTTATAGAAATAAGCATGTAACAGAATTACCAAAAGATAAAAAGTGATATTAAGATGTCATTTTTAATCTTATATAGTACTAAATGACTAGATTAATGCTTAACCCATAGGGGGAAAGTATCAAAATCCAGCATATAGAATCTAGGATCTAGAGCTATGTTCCTTGCTACTGGTAGATTTCACAGTAAATCCAGAGGTGATTCTTGACTTTGAAAAAATGATACTAGTGACACCAAGTGAAGAAGTTAGAGTAAGAAATATGAGAAAATGTGAAAACATATCATAGTAATATAGCTCATAAAGAAAACAATATGCCAACTTCAGGTGATATGAGAAAAAAAGTTGTATTCTCATTGTATGTTAATTACCGATGCACACGCCACAAAAACTAATTACAACCTGCAGTTTGAGGGGACTGATATAGTGAAGTCTTTTTTTGTTATTTCTTTTTTTTTTTTTTTTTGAGGCTGTAATTGACATCTAGCACTATGTTTCAGGTGGACTGCATAATGGTTAATATTTGTATGTATTGTGAAATGATCACCACAAGAAGCCTAGTTACCATCCATAATTAACAATTTTACTCTTTGTGATGACAGCTTTTAAGATCTACTGTCATAGCAACATGCAGATATTCAGTACAGTACTATTAACTGTTGTCTCCTTGCTGTTCATTACATTGATCCTGTTTCTGTTCTTTTTTGAAATTAACTTTGAATAGAAACATAACTCTCCTAGCGAGCCCCAGTCTCATACTTGCTGACCCAGATGGTGTTTGTGCCGCGGCACCTGTAGCATCCTCTTCATTTCTCCTACCATTTGCCATATCATAGAATGAAGTGTCCATTTGTACAATTCCTTAGTCTGAGACCAGGTCTCCCTCCCCTCCCCCGTCCAGTGCCTGCTGAGTCTCCTTCATGGTGGTTTTACAGTGAGGGCTCAGTACATGTTGAATCGAGCAGGTAGCTACTGATTTCACGTGGAAGCATCATTTTCCCCAGGACACGGAGGCTCAGCAGGTCAGTGAGGCAGAATCGGCCAGAGAACAGCTGCAGGATCTGCACGACCAGCTGGCCGGGCAGAAAGCATCGAAACGAGAACTAGAGGCGGAATTGGAGCGGCAGAAGCAGGTGCGTGTTCTACGCTGATGACTCCCTGGGTGGATTCTGCCCACCCAGGGCACGTGGAGCTTTGCAGAAAGTAACTCACTGAATCCCTGGAGGATGGGCTCAGAGTGATGATGGGAGACAGGGCCTCACAGTCCCACTCATCTCTTAGTACTATTCACTCTTCTCGTTTTTTAAACATAAGAAATAGAGGAACAAAATGGTTACAGACTTGCCTAATTCACACAACTAATTAGAGATTCTACTACAACCCAGGATTTCTATCCTGGAGCCCAGAATTCTTTCTACTACTCTAGTCTGCATTTTACTGTACCTCCTTGTCGGAGTGTATATGTATAGAACACTTAAAAACCTCAGTGGAGTTTTGTATTTTATCGTATTTGTACTCTTTTGAAACAACAATAAATACTTAATAGAAATATTTGAGAAGAAAATGCTTATGCAGACTATTCTTACAAATGATATTTAAAAATATATTCTTCAAATCACTTTTAAAATTTTTCACTTCAGTTAGCAGTGATCTGGTCCCCAAGCCAATTATTTTATGTTAACATACTTATAAAGTAGTTCCAGTATTAACAGTTAAATGTGTTTACAGCTGCATTTTCAAAATAAGATTCTATTTCCAATATTAATAGCACCTGTAATTTCCTGAGTAATGACATTGTTACAGGCACTTACAGCTTCATTCTCACAATGAAATCACTGTACTATTCGTTCTACAGAAAACTTATTAGAAATTTCAGTTCATCACTCACAACATTTCCGGCTATGCATATTTATATTCTTTATAAAGATTTTTTTTCCGTTGAGATTTATCATTTCTGAAACTAAGTCTGTCCTCAGGAAAAAGTGTTTGTTTTTATGATGAAAGTCGCATGAGTTTCCTTCGTGACGACAAGGCTCTGAAGAGCAGCCTGCAGAGCACATTGCGGTCTTAGGTAGTTTCGTTCTAAGAGTAACTGCCCTTTCGGAAATTGCACTTTATCAGAGGAGCTATTGTTTATTAAAAGGCAAAAAATTGATGTTCTTGATGGTTGGTGAGATAAAATCATTTTATTATGGCAGATGGTTTTACCGCCTCCACGTCTAGCACACTTTTAAATAAGGAGCGAGCCCGTGTTAGAGGAAAGTGGGACTGAATGTAGCTACAGGCTCTTTATTTAGTGATCAGTTGTTCTCACCGAGGAACTGTAAAGCACAGTACTCACTGTTGGTGCTAAATGGTCCTTTAGTACTCCTCGTTACTTTAAGTAACCTTAAATTTTTTGCTAGCCTCAAACTTAAGCCAAGTAAACCTTCTTGTAAATTTCGATTCTTCTAGCACAGTTACCCACCTAATTTTGTCTTTTCTTACTTACCTCAATTTTTTAAAGCTGATGTGAGGAGGCTGAACTACTCACAAAGTCATCTTTAGCAGCTGGATTCCACATGGCGTTTGCTTCTTCATCCAGCACTTTTCGCTTACAGTGTCTGCACAATTAAGCGTGATGGCCTGAAATGTGCTTAGCTAACTTTAATTGCTCTCTCTTCCCTGGCATGAGTTTTGCTCTTAAATTCAGACCTGACTCTGACTGATTGTGTCTGTTGTGCAGACTTGTGGGGCATTTGTGCAGTTGTTAGTGACTCTGGGGTAATCTTTTCACGTGCTCTCTTGTATTGATAGTGGAACAAAGCAGGTAACGATATTGCCTGGTACCAGTAAGTGCCTTGTGAGGCTCAGCATCACTGAACATTAGGGACGTGCAAATGGAGCCCACGTGAGCTAGCACCAAACACCCACTAGGAGAGCGGCCCTGACTGAGGTGACAGCGCCAAGTGTTGGGAAGGATGTAGAGGAACTAGAACTCTGCCATCTTGCTGTGAGAACATACGGGTCTTTTGTAAAAAAATTAGAAAACCATGTGGCAAGTTTTTTCTTTGAAGCTGAATGTACACTTCCATATGATCCAGTGGTTGTCTTCCTACGCACCTACCCAAAAAGAACAAAAAACACTTGGCCACATAAAGATTTGTGCTTGGATAGTCACCATGTACAAGTTGATTACATCCTGCTGAAGTACTAGCTTTTCACCAGACCCATCCAAGTCTGTTCATGTATACATTCAGTTTATTTACTCAGAGCAAATTGATTGTCTACTATGTGGCATGCGGTGTTGTAGGTACTGGGGCTGGAATAAAGAGTGCCGATTTAGCGTTTGCTTATTCACACCTCACTCTAGGAATTCCACTACGTAGAAGAAGATCTGTATCGAACAAAGAACACATTACAAAGCAGAATTAAAGATCGAGAAGAAGAAATTCAGAAACTCAGGAATCAGGTATGAATCAACACCTGGGAAAAGACACTACTGTAAAACTGCATTTTTTAAAGGCAGCAGTAAGACCTTCTTTGCCCATGTTTTTCCTGAGTTCTGTTGTTGCAACCGTGCAAATGATCTTCAACCTGATACAAATTTTTATCTAATGCTGTGAATCTGCATTTGCCATTTTCTGTGGCTTCTTAAAGAAGTATCTTATAGGCAAAATCACCCAAGGAGGTGTGCACTGCTCCCAAATTTGTATTTTCTAACTTCAGTGGTAGTTGTGCCGATTGCCAGTTTCATAACTCTGGTGGTTTCTCTTTTCAACTCGAAGTAAATGATGTAATGATAAATTTTTTGTTAACCACAGATCAATACTTTGTAAAGTCACCAAGAACTTATTTTAACTTTGAAACTGTAAAGCACAGAAAATATGAATCTGCCATCCAGATTTCCCAAAGCTCATTTTTAACTGACAACGTCATTTATTCGCTCGTCCTGGAGTTGTGCTTTGTCTTTCCTCCCTTATAGCCAGAAGATTGACTTAGCAAATTATATACTCATCGACCACTTAATTAATTTATGTGGTTTAATTCTTTTGAAGTTAATGACTTAGGATATGAAAGGCAAATAATTTTAGTTAAGTTCTCAGACCTCATAGTAGCCCATAATTTAAAATGTTTTAAAATATTTTGATGGGGGTGGGAGGCAGGGGAAATAAAATGATTTTAATTTTTGTAAAAGCTGAGGACAACTAGCTGATTTGAGTGTCCCCTTTTCCTTCCCTTGCCTGCATTTCTGTAATGCTTACAAATGGTGAATGCCCTGCTAGCAGAAAGTCAACTCTTAAAAATTTTTCATCTATGCAGAACAGAAAAAAAAACCTCA
This sequence comes from Scalopus aquaticus, assembly GCA_004024925.1. Taxonomy (NCBI): domain Eukaryota; kingdom Metazoa; phylum Chordata; class Mammalia; order Eulipotyphla; family Talpidae; genus Scalopus; species Scalopus aquaticus. The sequence continues at coordinate 47,717 of PVIJ01003026.1, read as the reverse complement.
TAGAAATAAAGTGACTTGTACAATTTAAAAAGAGATCAATATCTTAATACATTGTAGAAAAAAACAAAACAACCAGAGTGAGCTAAGATTTTTACTGAGTAAACAATAAGAAATCTGGTTCTGCTTAGCTTATTACTGTTGGGCCTCTTAGGAGAACAGTATGTTAGCTAACTAAGAAAATTAGGTTAGCACTATGACTGTTTTTTCATTTTTTCAAAACTATTGTATGGCACTGGATAAAAACATAATAGAAAAATCAACCTTGACCTTTATCCTCAAATTAGACTTACAAAGTTAACAAAAATTAATTTGGAATGTAGTAGACCTAAGCTATAACTTTTCTAAAACAAAAAATAGGAGGTTTCCACAAGCAGAAGTTTCACAAAATAATATTGTCACATTATGTGCTGGGCAGTCTGATATATCCCATTCTCTTCTGCTTTTTAAAAGCTGATGTGACCCACCAAATTGATTTCATGATGCACTAAGAGAGTTGGAAAAATCACTTCCGTATATAATGGAAGAATCATCATACAATTTTGGAAATAAATTAAATCCACAGTTTACCTGTGGGGATGTGGTAATTTGGTTTCTGTGCTTTTATCACTTTAATTTTCTGAACATCTTGCCTTTCAGCTCACCAATAAAACTTTAAGCAATAGCAGTCAGTCCGAGTTAGAAAATCGACTGCATCAGCTCACAGAGACTCTCATCCAGAAGCAGACCATGCTGGAGAATCTCAGCACAGAGAAGAACTCCCTGGTCTTTCAGCTGGAGCGCCTTGAGCAGCAGATGAAGTGTGGAGCTGGAAGCGGGAGCAACGGGTCTTCCATTAACATGTCTGGAGTTGACAATGGCGAAGGTAATAAACAAGGACTCTCCGCAGAATGTCTCATGGCCTCAATTTATAGCCTTGCTAATTCAAACACGACTTTGAAACTTGCAGAAAGGCTTTTATTGATTGAAAAGAAACGTCATCCAACCAAGCATGTACTTTTCTCCTAATGTGAGACCTGGAACATGCAGTCTGTGGTGGTGAGTGAGCTGGAGGACAGTCTGGTGAATATCCCGCACTGCTGGGGACGTGCAGAGAGGAGGTCTGAGGACGGAGGGGTGTACTGGCATCTGGAGAACATTTAACAAGGCTTTGCTGACTCAGCACATAATTCAAGAGGGCAGTAATTTGAGAGGGTCTTTGGGAATGTTAATGCAGCTTGTTTTAGTAATATTGCAATCTGTAATTTCAGGCTTACAAGCTAATACCTAGTCAGAGAGGTGTATCCATCCTCTATAATTGTAATAGGTTTCCAAAATACATAAAGAAAAGGTATTAAGGGTTTTTAGTTTAAATGTTAACAGATTAGATTTTTAGTTTTAGGGCTTCATAGAGTCTGCACAGCAGTCATTTAGCATATCACCTTTTTTTTTTTGCTTAAATTAAAAGACATTTTTTGACTTAAAAATACATGTTATATGTATATTTTTAATAATGTAGTTGATGTGAAGGGAAATACATAAAAGAGGGGCAGTTAAAATCACAGAACAATTTGGAATGTCTTCTTTCAGAGTTTTTTCTGAAATAAATTTTATAAATTTATATAAATTTAGAAATAAAAAATAAAAATCTATTTCTGAACTACATTTATGTATTGCTTCATAGAAATCTATCAAGTGGAAATACCATCATTTATTTAATCACTCTTTATGGTTGGGAATTTAAATCGTAATATTTTTATCACTAATACAAGCAGGGCTGAAGAAAATACTCTTGGTACACATCTTTTATTTTCTTAGGATATAAATTATTACAAATGGAATTGCTGGGTCAATTTATTTTTTTTTTAAGATTTATTTTTTGTGCATACAAGCTTGAGTGTAGGCCAGAGGTGTGGGTGGTGAGAGGATTCACCAGAGACGAGTGGAGAGCAGAACAGGCAGATTGACTGAAGTACACTGCTGAGGGGAGCAGCGGGCGAGGCAGGAGAGGTCTGCTACACCATGTGGGAATCTCCCTGGCCGGGTATCGAACTCATGCTGCAGTGGCTCTGGATAGCTTCATAGTGCTTCGCACAACCTTTGCACCACCAGGGAGGCCCTGCTGGGTCAATTTAAAGGCAAATAGTAACTAAGTGCCTTTTGGATACCAGTACTGTTGTTGGCACTGGAGAGTCAGAGGCCAACAAGAAACCAACACCTCTGCCCAAAGTCTAACAAACTTGTGTTTCGGGGAACACAAGTGGATTGTATGATGTGGTGAGATTTGAGTCAGAGCAAAACTAAGCAGGGGTGAGAGGTTCAGGGCACCAGGTGTGGAAATGGGATTATAACTCAAAAAAGGTGGTGGGGCAGTGTGACTGTGAGGAGGGCTCCAGAAAGTGCTCAGGGGTCCCTGTTCAGCAGAGAACAGGCACAGAGGCCCTAAGGCAGGAATGTCGTAGGACCAGGCCAGTGCAGCTGGAAGAGGCAGAGCGAGGGGAGAGCAGTGTCTGGTGAGTAAAGAGCACTTGGAGGAGGCTGTTTGGTCTGAATATGGACTTTCACTCTGAAGTAGGACCACTGAGGAGTCCTGAGAGGGGTAGTTGCAGAATGGAATTTTAACAAGAGGCCTCTGGCTGCTCTAAGAACAGGGTGCAGATTTCTACAGTGGAGGCAGGGATTGCTGGGAGGAGCCACTGCATTCATGTGAGATGGCAGTGGGGGACCAGCAGGGGTTGTGGGGGTGGGTTCAGAATTTATGCTGTAGGGGAACTTCCAGAACTTGCTGGCAGATTGCATGGCGAGTCTGAGGGGAAGCAAGAAGTCAAGGTTTCTGGCCTGAGCAGATGGAAGGGTGGGGTTGTTGCCTGCAGGATGAGGAGGTTGGCCGGGAGCAAGAAGTCTGAATATTTGGGGGGCACTAAATTTGAGATGCCTGCTGAACATTCAGGGAGAAGTGAAATAGACAGCTGGACGAGTCGAGAGTTAAGGGGGTGGTCTGGGCCAGAGACGAGGGTTTGGGAGTCCTCAGCTTTGTAGGAAGGGTGCAGCTAGCACGAGACAGGCCCGTGACTCATCAGCATCAGGTATCTATAAACTTCGATTTACTGATTTCATGGGGAAAGAATTTTCTTAGTTTTTAAATTTCGATTTTTGTGGATGTGCAACGTAAGTTCTATAATTGAATTTATCTTTTCTTTATGGTTTCACTTAGAATGTAATGCTTAGAAAGTTGGCCTGGAGAATTTCATTCCTGTGTAGCAAAAGCAGTTTTGTTGGAAAGTTGACTTTGGTATCTCTACCTCAGTTCACTGTTTTCTTGTTTAAAACAGGCACGCGTCTGCGAAACGTCCCTGTTCTCTTTAATGACTCGGACGCTAACCTGGCGGGGATGTATGGAAAGGTCCGAAAAGCTGCTAGTTCGATCGACCAGTTCAGGTAAGAAAGCAGCAGAGTGAGTGATGGGCCGTCTGCTGCTTTATGACCTTTCTCAGTGGTCCCCGTCGTAGACCCATTAGGCAGCACTGATAATTAAAATGACATTGACCTTAGTCCTTTCATGGTCTTTCCGTGTCCTGAAATTACTTTAAAAGGTCTACCGGTGCCTCTATTTTATTGACCATCATAAACCCTGACCCTTTCTCCTCTTTCTATAATAAACTCTTATTTAAAAACTCACTGTTGAGAAAGCCTCTCTCATAAATACATCCATTTGAATGTTTTATCCCACAGCGCTCAGTCCATATTTTACGTATACTACATAAATAACTTTTTACATATTGTGTATTTTTAAATAAATTTTTTATACTAGTAGGCATCTACCTGATTTTTTAAATGTTTTAATAGTTTACATACAACCTTGATAAAGTTCATGTCTAAATAATTTGCTAAGCTCTTGCCTTTTAGTGTTTATAATTAAACGATTTTAATGAATTCTTGCATAATAGAGCAATGTTTTCTTTATGTGCCAAAATAGAGCTATGGTGTTTAAGGACTTACTCCCACTCCAGAGTTACAAGCCTAGAAGTCATCACCTCCAGGTTGCTGAGCGCATCTGTTTAAGGGTTTTTAACATACGTGATTATTCTAAGGGACCCCGCAGGCAAGGCATAGGAGAAGGTGTGTTTGCTTGCACACACAGCCGTCTTGCAGAGGAGAGTACAGAGGTCAGGACGTCGTGTTGCCTCCCGCTCTTGGCTGTGTTTACTGGAATTGCTATAGTTCTGTGCCCTTCAGACGCAGCGTCCTTGAGAAGCGCCCAGATTAACTATTTGTAGATTAATCCCAAGCCGCCTCTTTTTTTCCAGTTCACGTGTTCCCACGGGCATCTTTTTAACTTCTTTAGCTCCTAAAAAATGATGTAGAGCAGTACTAAGTTTGCCTTCTCCAAGTGTACCCAAAGAATTAAGAGAAACTGTTTGCTGAAGTTCAATAGCCAGGCCCCAAATAGTGATGAAAGTGTTTGTTACTGTGGCAGTTGGGCTGTTGTTTCTCATAGTCATCTAACAGTCTGTTTGTTAAAATTCTCCTTATATGGTGGCCACATCGTTTAAATGAGTGAAAATGTGAAGTCTTGTTAGATGCCACCACAGGAAGACCCGTGTGAGAGTAACTCTTCTCTTCTCCTCCCCACCCCTTCGCCATTTTCACAGCATCCGCCTGGGGATTTTTCTCCGAAGATACCCCATAGCCCGGGTTTTTGTCATTATATACATGGTAAGTAAACTTGTTTGAAAAAGCAGCATTATTCTTGATTTTTTTAATTCGATTTTTCAACTGCTGATCTTTTTGAGTAAGAGTTGAGCCAACAGTTTTGAAAAAGAACTTATTTTTGCTCATTAAGGTTTTTTCTTAAAGTATGGTGCAAGTGAAGTTGACAATTCATTATGTCTAAAATATAAATTGCTCAAGAGCTTTTCTTGCAAGTAAAATTAACTTCAGTGCAATCTAATAGAGTTACCTCTGTTTTTTTTTAACTCCTCTGATATATTGTACAAAACAGTTGTTTTCATTTTGATCTTGATGTAAAGTTGCTTTAATTCTTTTCATGACTTTTGCTTCCTTTTCTAAATGGCTCTCAAGGCCATGAACTATTCTGCATAGGGGGGTCTGACAGTAGTTGAGTTGAATTGAAACAGGCAGTTTTCTCGAAAAAATAAATGAAAGCATACTGGGGAATTTTCCTGTGGTCCACTAGAGGGAAGAGTTACTCCTTGAAATAAAGCGTTGCGGAAAGAGGGCTGGGAGAACAAAAGGGGGGAGGAAATGGGATAACCTGGAGAGGATGGGCCCCCTCCGGTTGCTTTCGCAGGGGCTGGAGCCCACAGCCAGGGGCGCTGCTGTCCCCAGAGGCGTTGCCACAGATGCGCAGATGCGGCCCTGCCATCCGCCCAGCGCAGCCTCGGGGTCAGTGGGCTTTACCCCTGGAGCCCTGTGAGGCTCCAGGTCACCCTCTAAACCCTGACACTGTCCTGTCAAGAGTGTCTCCCCATTTCCTCTCCGCCAAAGCACGGCTAACCCCGCTTTCAAAACACCAGCTGAAGTCTGCGCTAACAGCCTCTCCAGAGCCTCCTGCGGGCGTGGCAGATGTAAGGGCGCGTGTGGTCGCCCGCTGGGTGCTGTGTGCGGGTGCGCTCGTGTGGGCGACCTCCCTCTCCACCGAGAAGCCTGCAGGGATCACATGTGTGCCTCTGCTCGCACTGCGCCCATTTGGGGGCCTTTGTTTCTGCGTTGTCATCCGGTAAGCGCGCGCCGAGCCCCTGCGGCGTGGCAGGCACGGCCGGTCACAGAGCAGAGGCGGAGGCGACGCGGCTCCTGGCCTCGCCACCACTCGGGGGGCCCAGTGAGGTCGATGGATCGGCTCATCCACAACTTGTTTTCTTTCTTCAGGCTTTGCTGCACCTCTGGGTCATGATTGTTCTGTTGACTTACACGCCGGAGATGCACCACGACCAGCCTCACGGCAAGTGAGCGGCACCCACGTCTCCGCGACGGGCAGTCTTTTCCCAGGCCTGGGAGCTGGAAGGCTCAGTCGCCGAAACCCCCAGAAGAGTGCACAGGATGATCTTATCTCTGCGACCTTTTAACTCTCTAAGTACCGAGTATTCCGCTACCTAAATCATCCTCTAACTCCCTTCAAATGGTAAGAGTTTCTAGACAGACATTAATTTAACATGCTCAGCTCTGCTTTTCCGGAGACCAGACCCGGCGTGTGTCGGTGCACACGGAGAGGCGGGGCTGCTCGCGGGAGCAGGCCCGTGTAGGGTGACGCGCGTGCTGGGTTATAATCAGGGAAACTAATTGTATTAGTGATATAAATAAAATGTTTTCTTTTTGATAATTCAGTCTGCTTTGTATTTTCATATATTTAACTCTGCAAATATAGATTTCCTTTTTACATGTCAAAGGCCTGATTGGTACAAATCTTTTCATAAGTACTTGAATAAAACTCACTGCTCATTTTTCCTTTTGTAAGTGATGGCTTCCGTCCCCACTAAACAAGCCCTTCCCACGTGGACCAGAAGTGAGCCGCGGGTGTCACTGGCGCTGAGTGCCCGCTGCTCCCGCGGGCCTCGCCCTCCATGCCCTCCTCGCGGCCTCCCTTTGAGCCTCACTCACTCCGCTTCCCTTTTCTCAGGACGCCCATAGCCCTATTGGGGCATTTAGGAATCAGCTCTGTTCTGGCAGCCTTTGCATTTTTAAAATACTACAGTGAAGGTCACTGGGAAGTTCTTTGAGGACAGATGTTTCAGCACAGCTGTCTGCTTCGGCTCCCTTCCCCCTACATGTCTGATTCTCACCTTGTCCCCGGTCCCGGTGGTCTGTCCGAGGGTGCACTTCCTCGTCGGTCCTGGGCGCTGCAGGGCGAGTCCTCCATCTGGCTGCGTCCGTGCAACTTCTGCCTGACCCAGCCTGACCAGCCTCTAGCCTTACACTTCTCTGCTGTGACTCCCGTGTCCTGCACATGCTTGAGAAGTTTGGGGCTCCAGCAGCTGGATGTGTTTCCTTTTCATCAGAAAATGAAGTTTTAAAGGCCATCTCAGGCACATCTGGGCATTTTTCAACATGCATGAAAGAAAAAGGCAGAATGGACATGAGACACTGAAGGGGGTAGAGACACGAGGTCTGGTGGGCTTCGCGCCCTCGTTCTTGTTCCCACACGATCGGCTCTCAGTCAGAGCCGGGAATCAGGCCTGATCTCAAACAGAATCAAGGGACTTTAGCCTCAGTATTTTCTAAAGGCTTTTTCCCTCCTAATTTGGATGCATTTCTGGAAAATGATTAAAACCAGGTTACATACTTAAAATGGAAAATAGCACGTTTTGGCACCATGTACTGCTAGACTTCCCGTCTCAGCACGTCCGCTGGCTTTTGTTGTGATATTTCTAAACCTTTTGTTCAGTCTTTACACGTTCTTGGATTTGGAAATAGTTTGACAGAGTGTTTCCGAGTTTTTTCTTCCGCAGCTACTTAAATCTTCCATTGAGTTTCAGTTTCAGTATCCTTCACCACTAACAAACTGTGGGGGGCATTTCTCTAAAGTGTTTCCATTCACGTATCCTCAGATAACACGGAACCTTCTTAACCTAAGTAAAGGACTGTGCAACAGCCTGGTTTTTTCCCTTCTCAATCCTGTGTGTTTAAAGACTCTGTGTGTGTGTGTGTGTGTGTGTGTGTGTGTGTGTACACGCATGCACACACACATTTAACACATACATAGTCAGAGCTATTGTACTCCTTTGTGCTCACAGCTGCCAACTAGAAAATCCAATCGTTTTATAATTTCCTTTCCTCCAGATTTTGCGCTTACCAAAAACTACCATTTAAAAAAACCTGCAGAATAGAAACATCCAAAGGGCAAAGTATGGGTTTTGTTAACTAGTGTAGCAGTTGGCTTAGTTCTGTGTTAGTTCTGTAGCTGCAGTGAGGGAGCATCTGGGCCTAACAGCCCAGCCGTAACTCAAGAAAGCTCACTGCCAGCTGGCCCGGGAGGAGGGAAAGCAAGCCACACAAACAGGCCATTCTGGCCCTTGCGAGAGGCCAACAGTCAGGGCGGAAGTAAGAGGAAAGAACTGTAAGGCCAGAGAGAACAGCAGGGGCTGGCGGCCGGGTGGGCCGGCTGCTGTCAGAGCGCAACGACAGACTGAGTGGAGGTTCTGAGCACAGCCCAGCGTTCCCAGTAACCAGCCTGGGTGAGAAGAACGCAGGTGGGCTGATTCTGAACTTCCACACTTCCGATGCAGGCACAGGCTAATACACAAAGGCCACAAAATAAAACACCTGAGCATCAAATCGTTACCTACAGAGGCTTTTTTACAGATGTCGCCAAAAAAAGTGGGGGGTAAAATCTTAAGCCGTAATGAAAGGACAAAGTCATTTCAAATGCCGAGAACCCTGTGGGCAGCCCCCTTCTCAGCAGGGGGGCTCGAGGGGTGGGCAAAAGTAGTGCCTGCCCTCGTGGAGCTTACATTTAAGGTGAGAAGGCAAACGAAATGCATGTACATGTCATGTGATGAAAGTGGGTGACAGCAGAGGTGAGGGGCGGGGTGCTCCTCGGCAGAAGGCCATGGGCCGAGCAGAATGGAATGGCACTCGGTAAGTGTAAAACCTCTGAGACCAACCCTGTTGGGTGTGCCCAGGGGACCCAGCCAGGAGGCCAGCATGCCTAGGGCAGAGTGGGCAGAGGGAGTGGGAGTGGGGTGCCAACGGGGGAGGACTGTAAATCTGAAAGCCTATCTTGTTTCCTTAGCAGGCCCTCTGCCATGAACCGCCATCTTCTCTAAACAGGAGAAACCTTTAAAAATCTCTTTTAGAGGGCTTCCCTGGTGGCTCAGGTGTTAAAGTCTCAGCGCTATCAAGCTACCGCCAGCCACTGCAGCAAGAGTTTGATCCCCGGCCAGGGAGCTTCCCACATGGCGCAGCAGACCTCTCCTGCCTCGCCTGCTGCTCCCCTCAGCAGTGCATTTCAGTAGATCTGCCTGTTCTGCTCCCAACTCTGTCTCTGGTGAACCCTCTCATTGCCCCACGCCTCTGGCCTACACCCCAGTTCTTGTATGCATAAATAAATAAAAATAAATCTTTTTTAAAAAATCTGTTTTAGAAATCCAGAACAGAGTGTTCCACATGCCATTTTGGTAAAGAACTTGTTTTGAGAGAACTTGTTTTGAGAGGTGGTTTTGCTACACAGTTAGAAAGAAAATCATATTGATGAATCTGGACGATCCCCCAGCCCGTGACTTCTGATCCTCCATTGTCAGTTAACACAAGTCTTGAACAAGCAGAAAACAGATCCAAGAGGAGAGCCGTTCTGTCTAGGGCAGACGTGCCCCATCCTCTGATCAACCAACCTGGCACCCCTGGCTCAGTTCACAGGCTTCACCCCCTGAGGGCAATGACATTGCCTTTTTTTTTTTTTTTTTAATCCACTAGCGTAGCCTCAGTGCCTGAAACGTAATTGGTCTTCAACTGATGTTCATTGACTTTTTTTCACTAAATCAGCAAAGCACTGAGCTCATGCCCAGTCTCTAGGTCACAGACATGCACTTGGCATCAGCCCCATTCATGCCGTTCATCTCATCTCCAAACCCAGAGCAGAGAAGACATTCACCGGCCTGGTACTTCGACAGCAGGCTGCTGGGGTATCCCAAAGAGAGAAAGCTACACAAAATTGAAATACCAAAGGCCCAGTGAAGGTCTTTCGTCAACAGCCAAGCTTATGGACTCTCCCAAGTGACAGGCACGGCGGCCACACAGTGGAGAAGGCTCCCGAAGGCTCCCGAAGGCAGTAAGACATTTAGGCTCAACTTTCAAAAGGTTTGCAAAGCAATCAGGGTTACAACATGCATTCTCAACCGGGGGTGGTGGGGGGAGATACCTCCCACAAGGGTAAAAATAACTTCTTAGGTGGCCAAAAATACCTTGCTGCTTTTGTATACAAAGCACAAATAAGCACGCAGCACCTAATGCACCTGTGGCGTGAAGATATTACGAGGGGAAGACGTAATGAAAGAGGTCGAGGTACACTGGATTAGACGGAGAAGGCCGAGACCCAATTCTTGTCCCCCATAGCATTGACGAGCTTTTAAAGCACCTATGATCTGGCCCACACTACCCTGTGAGCTTTAAGCCACCCCTGGCATCTTATTCTGCTCTCTGGGTCCTGGACTGGACTCGTCTATTGCTGTTCCAATCCCTCACTGCTCTTCCTAAGGGAGAATTTTACTTCCAGTCTTAATAAAGGCAGCCTTGGCCACAGGACCCAACTGCTGTGGCTGGTGAAATGCAAGGGGAAGGTACACGTGCATTCCCAAGCTTCCAACAAACCCAGTTTGTTCCTCCACCACGAGCTCCACATGCTCAGAGGGGGCTGCTCCGTCAGGTTCCGGAGCAAAGAGAGAGCAGAACCCAAACTCGGAGTATGTGCACAATGCACAGGGGCTTGAGGGAGAAGGAAATCTTTGTTCTTGCGGGCCCCTGAGGTCGGGAGATCACCACTGCAGCACGACCTGGCAAGAGCAGCTGATGCCCCCACCAGTGCTCTCTCCCCCCAGCCAGCCCCCTCTGCCTGGAACCCTCCCTGCTTGGCTCCCGCTCCCTCCTGGTGTCAGCTGCCGCGTTCGCTATGAACTCAGAATTCCTTTTCTCCACAAGAAACCCCCCACCAGGATAGGGGTCTATAGTAGGCAGAAAAGTGCCCCCCCCAACATGTCCACGTAGTCCCTGGAGACTATCAACATGTTACGGCAAGAAGGACAGTGCAGATAACGGTCGAGGGTCACACACAGGGAGAGTGTTCTGGATCACCCAGCTATGCCCGATCATCATGAAAACAGGTCAGAGAAGATGTGATGACAGAGCAGAAGCGAGAATGATTCACTCATTGCCTTTGAAGATCAAGAAGGTGCCATGAGCTAAGGAATGCTCTGGAAGCTGGGAAGAGCCCTGGAGCTTCCTCACAGGAGTGCAGTCCTGCCAACACCCTGACTTGAGCCTTCTGACCTCTAGAACTACTGGAGAATAAAGTCGTTTATCTTAAACCACTAAGTTCGTGGCCAGCGTGAATGCCTCAGTAGACCCACTACAGTGTCCCTCCCTACTATGAGCTCCACACACAGTAGGTCCCTCATCCTTATACTTATGAGGAACTGAGTTGCCACTTACCTGTGTCACGCCAGTGACTTCGAAGCTGGTTACCCCGTCTCATTACAGCCGCATCTTCAAAGTCTGGAAAAATACAAGACCCGTATTAAATATTCAATGCAGGTTTCTGGAATGAACACGATTTTTGGAACTAGGACTTGTGAGGAGCCATGATTGACAACAAAGAAATATAAATTGAAAGCTGCCTGCTGCTACGTTCTGGCTGCTTAGCCAGGGCGGTGCTGGGAAGGCTCCTGAACATCTCTCACCCTCCAGGTCCTCATCTCGAAGAACAGAGATGCTGGAATGACCCAAAGATTTTCCCCACCTGTTAGAAGAGCATTTTCTGAGTGAAAAGTGTATTCAAGTATAGTTTTTATTGGGGGGGGGTGTTTGTTCTAAAGTTGAATGAGGGGGGCCTCCCTGGTGGCACAGCAGTTAAGCGCTGCACTGTGGAGCTGTCAGCAGCAGCGACTCGAGTTCGACGCCCAGCGGGAAGATTCCCACATGGCGTAGCAGACCTGTCCTGCCTCGCCCGCTGCTCCCCTCAGCAGTGTGTTTCCGTCCATCTGCCTGTTCTGCTCCCCACTCTGTCTCTGGTGAACCCTCTCATTGCCCCAGCTGGCCTGTACCCCAGCTTGTATGCATAAATAAATAAATCTTAAAGAAAAAAATAAATAAAGTTGAATGAGGGGGCCTCCCTGGTGGCACAATCGGTTGTCGCAGCACTATAAAGCTATTGGCAGCCACTGCAGCACGAGTTCAATCCCTGGCCAGGGAGCTTCCCACATGGCGCAGCAGACCTCTCCTGTCTCCCCGCTGCTCCCCTCAGCAGTGTTTTTCAGTAGGTCCTCCTGTTCTGCTCTCCATTCTGTCTCCAGTGAATCCTCTCACCACCCCACACCTCTGGCCTACACCCCTGTTCTTGTACACATAAAAAAATAAATCTTTAAAATAAAATAAAGTTGAATGGGATTGAGAAAGTAGAAAACGACCCTGCTGACCACGTCAGCCTGTTCCCAGAACATAATAGAAATGGGCCACTGGTAAGGCTGCTCGTGCAAGCACGGAAATACCACCCGCCTTTTAGGGCGAGCCGCGCTCCTTTCTGAGTTACTGGCTGCTGTTTCACTGACAGCAACTCGAACCCCTCCTTACCTCTCCTCCTAGATGGCCATCTGTTCTGCAACCATCCCAGGCAGCTTAACAAGAAAACCTTGGAGCCCTTGACATCATCCCCACAGGTTAGGGGGAAACAAGCCAGCAGGGAAACAACAGCTTGGCCCCCTGCGAATCTCTCTCCTAGCCGTTCGCCGCTGCTCTCCACCACACTATCCTCTGCTGCATCCCATCGTCTGTGACTCCGCCCTTATATGCTCCGCCTCAGGCTCAGGTGTGGCCATTTACATGTGCCCACACCATGCTCCAGGTGTCCACCATCAGGCCCCCCGCCCACGCTCCCAAGCGCCTCCTGCATTCCAGGCCGCAAGTGATAACCACAGAGGCCAATGGTGCAAGAGCCTGAGCCATCTTCATTTACCCCACACCATCCCTGAGATACTCAGTCACCAAATTGCCCCTGCTTCCTCACAGCCTCCATCCAGGACCGGCCCCAGGTCTTTAGCAGCCCTCCCAGTCCCTCTAGGGATTCTCCCACCCACCTCACTGCCCCCGCCCTGCTGAGATGAGCGTGAGGTGCAGCAGGCTTGGACAGCCTAACTTTTATTTGTTTGGACTAAGACGTGGTCTCCGGTCAGCTGACTGTGATGGATGCCCCTTGTGTCCAATTCTATAACTTCACAGACGAACAAACCAGTTCAGAGACCCACCCAGGTCTCTGCTCAGCTCTAAAGCGGGAGCAAACATGTCTGTTCTCACACAGCCACGGGTTTGTACTCTTTGGTTACTGAACATGTCTGCTTACCAAATCTGCCTGATATGAAGGCTTCCATTTCCCATTTTATCTAGAACCTTCCAGAAGCTCTTAGTTGCTGGGGAAAATCTGCCATATTTTTTTCAAATAACATTTAGTCCTGGGGCAAAGCCAGATACGTTCTGATGAGAGTTAATTGTTCTCCATCAGCGTGAGAGGGAGCAGGTGTGTGTGTTCCCTGCTGATGTCTGATTTATTTCTCTGAGCCCTCGGAGCAGACACTCCATCAGTCACCCAAGCAGGAAATTGTCTTTCTGCAGAAGGCAAATGAGGCTTTGCTTTATTTTTAGTCATAAAATTGGACCTAAAATACATTTCACATCACTTGTGTTTTTCCTGATCATTAGAGTAATGTCCCCTAATTGTGAAAAATACAGAAAAGCAGAGGGAATAAAATTCATTCATCCTACAATCACTGCTCCAAACGAATCTGTCTTCCCATTTTGGCCTATTTCCTTCCAGTCTTTCTTCCCTGTTGTGGATGAACATGTACATAGGAGGGTCCAAATGGGAGAAGAGCATCTTGTAGTTGAAGTCACACTGCACATACAATTTTCTATTGTAATTGTATTTTTATACATTATAATCACATTATGTACAAATACATGCTCACTGTAAGAACCCCAAGCAATGCCAAATATAGACCAAAAAGTAGGTGCCTTCTAGCACCTCCTCAGCAATAACAACTGAGATGGGAAGAAATGGGATAAATATACACAGTGCTTTAGTGTTCAATCATAAATACTAAGTGCTGTGTGGTGGAAGGGAGTAGCTCTGGCTGTAGTTGACTGGGTTCTTCCCATCCCTTTTGAGGCAGATAGACCCTAAGTGGGGCCCCTGCCAATTCCCACCTCTCAGTGTCCATGCTTTTGTGTAATTCCCTCATGAGTGCATGGCACCTGTGACTTGCTTCTAGCTGAAAGAACATGGCAATTGTGAATTATAGCAGGGTCCATCTTAGCAGGCTGGAACCTCCGTGTTGGCTTGAAGTGAACAGTTGTACTGAGGAAGCCCCATGTGTCATGGAACTGTGGGTGGCGTCTGGGGCCTGAAGACAGCCTGCTGCTGAGAGCCAGGCCCTCAGCAATGCAGCTGCAAAGAAATGAAATCTAACAACCTGGATGCTCTTGGAAGCAGATTCTTCCCATGTCGAGCTTCTAGATGAGACCGCAGCCCCAGCCAACATCTTGATTACATCCATGTCAGACTCAGAAGAAAGGACCCAGACACCCTGTGCCCAGCCCCCTAATCTATATATGGCCCCAAGAGGCATATGGATAGAATTCAGGAGGTCTATTCACTTCAGTGGGGAAGCTGTATTAGTCTCTAAAATTTAGCATTTTTCTTTTATTACGGGTATAGACATCAAAGCACAATTACATGCCTGTGAATTTATTATCAATGGAAGTCACAGCTATCATTGTATCACATTACAGTTATTGTGGATCTCTTGAGTTAACACTCATTTGAGATTTTGAAGTGATGGTAGTATTAAACTCCCACTAAATGACACACAACCAGAGTTCTTCGGTCTCTCGCTACCTGTTTGAAGCACTACCTGGCCTGCACTGGGCAACTGTGTACCCAACTGTGGATCAGCCATAAAGAGTGGCATGATATGACTCAAACCCTGATCTTGCCTTCCAGCCTTGCCTACCAATGATGGTTTGCTGATCAGTCCTGGGAAAGAAGTGAGTCAAAGACCCCTGTTTAGTGTTCTTATATCAGCTAAGTAACAGCAGTCTTCACCCTGATGCCTTTAGAAAATGCATTTGAACTTATGTCCATTTGAAATGTGTTGCTTGTTTCCTTAAATGTGTTAATAGAGATGCACATATGTCTTTTGTCCTCTTTTCTCTTGGACGCCTCTTCCTTTTTTCTCCACTGAGCATCTCAATTGCTTCATTTTTCATTTTTAGATGTTCTATTTGATTCCTTTCCAATTTCTTTTTCACCATTTTTTACTTCAATTTTTTTTAATTTCCTGAACTTTGTTTTAAGTTCACATCCCTGGTGCCCAGATTGGCATCTGGCAAATAAAAAGTGTTCAAGAAATAGGCACCAAGTGGAGGGACACCTGTCACCTGTATCCAGCAGGGCATCAAGGTGTGTGCAACGGGGAGACTGCAGACCAGTGAGGGTAAAGGTCAAACCCTGCTGTTGGGGACCCTCACGAGGCTGAAGCAGGTACAGCCAGGCCTCTGCAAGGGGTTGCTTCACCAGGGGCGAACAAATGGATTTGGGAGTCATGGACATCTCAGTCCAAGATGCAACCCCAACATTCACCAGCTGTGGTTTCCTCATATATAATAAGGAGTAACAGTTATGATTCCTCCTAGACAGTAGTGAAGAGAAATTGTCCACGGAACGTTCCATTCACTCTGTTTTCTGTATTATTCTCCATATGTCAGCTGTCATTGTTTATTTTGATTACAGCTATGGCAAGTACACACCAAGACCTGCACTAAGCACATATTATTTTATTCAAACCCTCATAACCATCCAAAACAATGGGTGTCATGAGCCACATTTAACATGAGGAAATGGAGGCTCCCAGAGGCAAAGTAACCTCCCTTCTCAATTGTTCAATAAACAATAGCTATTGTGAGATTACATTAAGTATTATAACAGAGTGACCAAGTTCTGGGAGGGTTCTGTGAGGGGCAAAGGGGTCCGTGGTTTTACCTAGGAGCCCCCATGTGTAGAAGTGACTTACTTTGTGGGACGCCCTCCCTCATGGAGAATTCCCCTTTGTTCTTCCCTCCAACTCAAGCAGCCTGTGGCCTGGGTAGCTTTGTCCTGTAGAGATGAGGAATGTGGGGCTCAGCACTATCAGAGGTACCCCAGAGTCTGTTGACTCAAGGCCTGGCTCTTGCCCTGCCCAGCGCTGCCTCGGTGTGCACCTGGGTGGGCCTCAAAGGGCAGGGTGTGAGGGAAGGCCTTGCAAGGAGACAAGATACACTTAGGAGATGCTGGGCTGTCTTTCAGGACTGGAGAGAGCGCTTGACTGAGCAGAAGGAAGGGTGTGGGATGGGGGCTAGGGGCATCCTGGGGACAAGGGCCACCGTGCAGGCAGCCTAAGTGTGAAGGACAGGCCTCCCCAAGATGTGCCACTCTGACCTGCACAGTATTTGGAGCAGAGTAGTCGAAGCCCCTCCCTTAACTGCCTAGAAGAATAAAAAGTGGGGGGGTCTTATCCAGAATTAGGGTTTTATCAGAGATAACTTTCCTATCTGAAAAGCCTGTGTATGTTCCTAGACAGACATCTAATTCGAGCATCACATTTGTCACATGCGTCCCTCTCCTCTCTCCTCAAAGCCCCAGGCTCCTCTCTCATTCATTAGCTCAAGATATATACCCCTATTTTGCCCCATTGCCTTCGGAATCTTTAAGTCCACATAAATTCCCATATATACATAATTAAATTTGGTTTTTTCTCCTACTAATCTGTCTGATGTTAATTTTATTATTCAACCAACCCAAGAACAGCCCAGAGGAAAATTTTCCCTCTTTCCCCAGAAGGAAGCAAGAGCAGCCAGTTATGGTCCTGGGCGGGAGAGGGTCTTGTTGGAAGGCAGAGCCCACCTAGAGCGTGGGCTGCACTGAGGAAATCAGGGTGTGAAGCTCACACCCAACTCCCAGAGAGCACAACTCCGTGACATTTCAGGGCCACGGCACTGATATCCCCATTTCCTTCAGGGACCGATGGGTCCCAGTTCAGTTTCCATGACACCAGGGCCTCTGACCTTGATGCATTGTCATTGCTGTTGATGTTTTAAGCAACTACAAAATCTTTCCCACGTGTTGCTTCCAGTTTCCCTAAAAATGAATCTCACCTGGACTGGGGAGCAAAGCACAGGGAGAAGGACAAAGGAATTGCTTTTATTTTTTGGCAAGTGTGATTCTGGAGGTTGCAAACAAACCTTCTCACCCCCTTCGCAATCTACCATAAAGGCCAATTTAGTAGCAGAGATGATATTTTCCATTTGTTCCCACTGAAACACACTCCCAGGAAGCTGGATATGGAGATGCCTGGTTGGTGTCCAGAATGACCCAGGTGTTGGAGGCCGGCGTCCCAGACAGGGAGCGCAGACGCCCAGGCAGCGCGGCAAAGTGGGAGCAGCAGCCCACACACATCTTTGGCGGAGAGGGCAAGTAACCTGAGCAGAGTCACACAGACACTAGGTCACAGAGCTGGGACTGGCAGTGAATGTCAGCAAAGCACAGTGCAGGTGCCCTGTGATTCAGGCAGAGGGTAAAGGAGGAGCCCTGGAGCCCTCGGTGGCTTTTCCAGGCTTTAATGTCGTCTGCAGCATTTGTAGAGAGGCAGCCAGGCGCAGGGCTGGCAAGGGCGGCCGGGAGGCCAGGAGGCTGGCAGGCCTCCTAGTCCCCAGCAAATCTTCACTTTCTCTGGGCTCTCTGGTGTTCTCTCATGATCGCTCTGTTGCACCCCAACGGTCCTCTGTTCTTTGCCCCTGCCGCTGCTGCTGCTGCTGCTGTGTCTCCTATAAACCCAGTCTCTGGCTCAGGTGCGCCCCCTCACGCACGCCCACACCCTGCTCCAGGGGCTGCTGTCAGGCCCGCATGTAGGGCCGCAGGGGTCTCATTAATGGGTGGAAAATCCTGCTCCTTCTTTCATTTACCCTACAGGCATCAAGCAGCCAGACCCCAGAGACAGTCTCTTACCTGCTCCATTGTCTTCCTGGCCTTGACCCTGGGAGCGTGGGACCTGGGGTGTAGCTGTGTGTATACCACAATCTCTCCAGGCATCACACACTTCAGCTTTTGTACTTTCTTCATAAAAAAATGTGAAACTAAGATGAACTATAGCTTGCAAATACTTGGGAGGAAGAGAAAACATTACCCAAGTTCAAGGTGAGAGTAGACAATACTAGAAATCAGACCACCCCTCCAGCTCCAGTAGTGGAAATGTAGGGGCCTGCACCGCAACAGACTTAGCTCTGCCGATCGACTCACCAGTCACTGATCCTCTCTGACCCTCTGTCTCCTCGTCTGTCGAGCGGGGCCCAGTTCCCCCAGGGACTGCAAAGATTAGGCGAGATGATGTATGCAGCCATGTCTGGTTCTGCCTGGCACACGGCAGGCCCTGGTTAAATGTGGGCCCCTCTCCCAGGTGGCGCCTTCTCATCCCTGGGAAAACCCCGGAGACTGGAAGGAAGACTGGGAGCGGGGCGCCAGGCCACCTGATGAGAAAAGGGTCTCGCTTTCCTCACTACTCCTATGTGGATCGCTCTCTCCTGCCAAAGTTTAATTAAGTCCTGGAGCAGTGAGCTCAGATAATTAACGGTGAGGCTCGTTAGGCGGGCCTTTGCTTAATGTCTGTGACTGTGGAAGAGCCCAGTCACGGGCAATTAGTATTTATCGTGTAATTAGGATGCTCAGTTGGCAGGAAGGGGTGCGCAGCTTGCCCATCTGGGGCTGCAGATGGAGGGCTGGGTCTTGCCTGGGCATCACAGCAGGAGGCAGGTCAGACGGGCGGCAGGAGACTGGGGGGGCTGTGGCCACGCTATCCCTGTGCACAGAGACCTCACGGACCCCACACCTGGAGCAGCTGCTTCAGGCAGCAGCCGACGGCCCAGTGAGGCCCCATCAGACTTGAGTTAGGGTCAAATGTGAAAACTAATTATTTATGCAGACTCACATTCTGAATAGGTAACGTGTTCACATAGCAGCAACATATATGGGAAGACAAACTATGGGACTCTCCCACCCCGACCCACCCCAGCCCAGGACCCACCCCTCCCACCCAAGGGTGAAGCAGGTAACCCCTGAGACTGGGTTCTGGGGATTCTTTTCAGAAGTTGTGTCCTGCATATACCAGCAAAACAAATACCTACCTTCTCCCCCACCTTTTTACAGACCACAAGGGTTAGCACATAAATATACTGTTTTGTTGCTTGCTGCAGTAAAGCTTTCTTTTAGGGGAGTGAAACTGCTTTGGGGCCCACGGGTGGTACCTGGACGTCCTCACACACCTGTCCAAACCGCAGCGCCACAAAGGCAAGAGCGAATGCCAGTGCGAGCTCTGGACCTTGGATGATGAAGTGTCAATGTGGGTTGATCAGTGTAATAAATGAGCCATTCTGAGGGGGTGTTGACAGTGGGGGAGGCTCTGCACGGTGGGGGGCAGGGGTGCACAGGACATTTTTGTACCTTCCGCTCAAATTTGCTGTGAGCCTAAAACTGCTCTAAAAGAGCCTATTAAAAATGTTTTTAACTTCTTCATTTTTTTTGCATGGAATTCCACTGAAGAGATGTGTCTCACTTTCTTCAGTCATTTATCTGCAAGTGGACAGTTAGGTCATTTCCAATCTTCTGCTATTACTAACAATGACCTGGAGATTAAGATTGGAGGGATAATGAGGACCAGTCTTGTGCGTGCGTGCGTGCGTGCGTGCGTGCGTGTGTAGGGTTGTGTTAGTTGGGGGACAGGCCAACTGCTACAACAGAGAGACCAGGTACCAGTACAACTGGCCCCATCAGCAGGACAGGACGCTCCAGCATCCCCGATCCGGTGTGCTGTTCCCAGGGAGGGCGCAAAGAGAAAGCACGGCACGCGAGCCTGCCAACAGCCAGGCAGAAGTCTGGGTGCCACGCTTGTCCCCATGCCACTGGTGAGAACAGTGCTGTGGCCACAGCTGGCAGCTGGGAAGTGCATCTAGCTGGAAACATGCCAGGAAGGAGGGGGGCACAGAACTGGGAAGACTGCCAGCAATTGGCCCCAAAGGGATCCCAGAGCCCCACGTCCAGACCAAGGAGCAGAGACAGGAAAGCAATGAATTCTCAGTCAAATATGATTGATAGACAGAAATCTCTCGAAGAATGAAGTCAAAAGGTAGTCCTAAGTGTGGGAACCACTGAAAAATGGTTCTTCCATCTCTTAAAAAGAAATCTAAAAAGAGAAGAGGACAGCCGGTGCTGGTGAGGGTGTGGGGCGATTGGAAGGCTGTGCGCTGTGGGGGGATGGTAAGACGGTACAACTGCAAAAGAAAACAACCTGAGGAATCCTCAAAAAATTAAAATAGGTGGCCCTATGGTCCAGCAATTTCACTTGTAGGTATCGATCCAGAAGAATCGAAGGCAGGGACTCAAACAGGAATTGTTCACACAATCATTGCTGTGTTCACCTCAGTGTTCGTCACGATAGCTAAGAAGGAAGGAAGGAACTCTGGGTGAGAGGGTGAACCGAATGTGGCACGTGCTGGCAATAGAAAACTACTCAGCCTTGAAAAGGAAAGAAGTTCTGACACTTGCTATCACACGGGTGAATCTTACAGGCAGACACTAAGCTACTGGAATCAGCCAGTCATAAAAAGAAAAATACCGTGGGACCTCACTCACATGCATTTTCTAGGGCAGCAAGTTCATTGAAATAAAAAGGAGAATGGGGGTTCCCTGGGGCTGGGGACCAAGGAATGGGAAGTTGTGGCTCTGTGGGT
This sequence comes from Scalopus aquaticus, assembly GCA_004024925.1. Classification (NCBI taxonomy): domain Eukaryota; kingdom Metazoa; phylum Chordata; class Mammalia; order Eulipotyphla; family Talpidae; genus Scalopus; species Scalopus aquaticus. The sequence continues at coordinate 27,209 of PVIJ01003026.1, read as the reverse complement.
ATAGACTTTTAAATTTTCAAGATGAAAAATTTCTGGAGCATTAAATATACTTAACACAACCAAACCGTGTACTTAATAATGGTAAAGATGGCCATAGTTTGTTTTTAACCACAATGAAAAAATACATTCCCCCCCAAATTAGAGTAGCTTTCTGACTCAGCTATTCCACTTGTTAGTGTGCACACCTGCACGTGGGCATGGAGGGGGCGTCACTGCAATCATTTAAGTGCCAACAGTTCAATGTAGACTTATTAGCCCAAAATTAAAATAACTGCAATGTCTAGAAACAAACATGATTAAGAAGTTGCAATACCCTGGCTAAGGGAAAACACCGCAGACATTCGCAAGAACAAGAACAAAGGCTTATGAAGGATGTATAACACGAAGAGAGCTAAGTTACAGTGAACGAGAAAAGAGGAATCCCAACTGCATGTTCCATGTGACTAGAGCTATGTCAAACCAAAAAAGCTGTGAGCAGAAGGCTAACTGCAAAGTCTTCAGATAGAAGAGTTACAGGGGACTGTTTTTCTTCCCTTTCTGTTGGTTTTTCTCGGTTTCCAAAACTTGGCATGTAATTCTTTATCATAAAAAATTCCTCATTTTCTTTCTTTTTTTTTTAAAGATTTATTTATTCATGCATGCAAGCTGGGGTACAGGCCAGAGGCGTGGGTGGCAAGAGGGTTCACCAGAGGCAGAGTGGGGAGCAGAACAGGCAGATGGACGGAAATACACTGCTGAGGGGAACAGCGGGCGAGGCAGGAGAGCTCTGCTGCGCCATGTGGGAATCTCCCTGGCCGGGTGTTGAACTCACATCACCGCTGCCGACAGCTCCGCAGCACAGCGCTTAACTGCTGCGCCACTGGGGAGGTCCCCCCGAAAATTATTCATTTTTGAATAACAAACCCCAGTATGCCCAATGAAATATTATTTGGCATTAAAAAGAGATGACATTACTAAGTGACAGCAGTCAGCCTGATACCACCTGCTGCAGGAGTCCTATTGTATAACATTCTGGAAAAGGCAAAGCTCTGGAGACAGTTTGGTGGTTGCTGGGGTTGGGATGGGAGGGGGAAGGGGGAACAGGTGGAGCTCAGGGACTCCCAGGGCAGCGAAGGGAGCCTGAGCTCTGCTGAAATGGGGACATCTGTCAAGACCCAAAGAATGGATGTGTCACTGGGGGGCAGAGTCTCCCTCTGGGATCTGGGGGTGATGGTTGCAGGCAGCCCGCTCTTCCAGCCACCTAACTGTGCGCTGAGAATGATTGAAAATGGAACATTTTGTGTTATGCATACTTGGCCACAATATTTTTTAAGATTTATTTATTTATGCATACACTTTTTAAGAAGAGTGAATTCCGTGAAGTGTGGGCTTTAGGTAATATGATATGTCCACCCTGACTCTTCAGTTTTAACAAATGTCACACCAGTGCTGGCTATTCGTGAGGACGGGGGTCGGGGAAGATGGAAACTCTGCTCTCTGCTCAGTTGATTTGTAAGCTCAAAATTGTTCTAAAAGAAGGTCTGTTTTTATTCTCATTTTGCTTTTTATGAGAAACAAGGCCTTGTCAGCAGTCACGCTGGGCCAGCAGCCGCAGGCTGTTGTCTTCCTCCTGCGTCTGCACAGCCTCGGGGGTGGCGGGGAGGCCAGGGGGGCCGAGAGTTTGGGCCAGGAGTTGAGAGCTGCCCTTTATCATCCCGCGGGACGCTCCGAGCTCTCCAGAGACACTCGCGGGACGGGGACACTGAGTCTCGTCTGCCCCGGGCAGGCCAGTGCCCCGTTCCCAGGCAGTGTCAGAGGACCGGGGAGGGAGCCTCGATATCAGGCATGGGGCGGGGGACAGACACCATGACAACCAGCCCCACGAGGGCCCAGCTCCAATATCCCAACCTCCATCACTTCACCTGTCACTTGGGAGATCGTCGCTTTCTCCCCACCACCGCCTACTCTCCCTTGGGTCCATGGCCTGCATGGGGGCTGGATCACCCTCTGTGCCAGCTGCCTGGCCTCTCACTCTGCCCGTGGGGGTGGGGAAGAGCCAGGAGAGACTTGTGTCAGGTCTCAGCTCCTCCCGTGTGGCTCGCTTTGGGGATGCTGAGACTCCTGGAGCTTTGTGGGAGCATTTGAGGGAAGAGGGGCTCAGGTTTCCTTGACCCCTCCAGAGATCCTGCACCCGAGGCCTGTGGGGTTAAAGCTGCTTTTTCCTCCTGCTTTGTCCTTATTGTTTTCAATAATCTGGAAGTGTTTTAAGTAATTGCGTTTATTGCTTTCAGTACTTTACAGGGCAGCTGACCGATGTTCAATGTGGGACATTTAGACCATACAGGTGGGCAGACAGCGGGAGCTCAAGGGCACACCGCCCAGAATAAGTGCGGTGGAAACTATGAAGTGCATCCCTGGGTCCTTTTTCTGCAGCTCTTTGCCAGTCCCCTAAACAGACTCTCAGCGCTTAGGGGTCATCCGACGCTGTGGGAACAGAAGGACAAGGTCAAGGAGCCTTTGCTGGACGCAGACGCACAGTCTGGTTCGGGCTTGACTGTACGCCAGACAGAACACTCGCACTGCAATGTCCTGGACATTTCTCCCACTTCAGGCATCAGGAACCACTTTCCCGCGGGATGACACTTTGTGTCACAAATTGGTTAAGTGGCCACGCAGTGTTCCACGCTGTGCCCATCGTTCTGTAGCCAGCTATCGTGGCACCATCAGTGCTGCAGAGACAACCTTTGCTGCTCCATCTTTGGGCGAGTCTTTGGTTATTTCTTCAGGCCAAGAACCTAGAAGCAGAGTCGCTGGGTCCTGAGCTGTGTTACGCACCGCCGATTCTCCAGAACACGCAGGCTGCTCCCCATCAGCCGGCACACGGGCAAAAGGGTTCTGCTTTTAACTTTTTTTTTTTTAAGATTTGTTTATGCATACAAGAGCTGGGGTGTGGGCCAGTGGCGAGGGGGGTGAGAAGATTCACCAGAGACAGAGTGGGGAGCAGAACAGGTGGATCTACTGAAATACACTGCTGAGGGGAGCAGCGGGGAGACAGGAGAGGTCTGCTGCGCCATGTGGGAAGCTCCCTGGCTGGGGATCAAACTCGTGCAGCAATGGCTGGCGTTAGCTTGATAGCGCTGTGTCTTTAACCCCTGTGCCACCAGGGAGGCCCTTGCTTTTAACTTTTGGATGTAACTTCAAATTCACAGAAAGACCCAAGAAGGGTGTCAAGGACTACCCCTTCCCCCAGATGTACCAAGTGCTGACATTTCCCCCATTTGTCATCCTGTTCCTCCCCTACTTTTCCAGAACAACGGGAGTCAGTTGCAGTTGTGACCCTTCACCTCCACCTATTTCAGGGTGAGTTTCCTAACAACCTCTTACATCAGGTAAAATTATAAAGATCAGTAAATTTAACTGCTACTGTCTGAGCCACGATCCACATTCAAAATTTACCATTTCTTCCAATAATGTTCTCTGCAGTGCCCCTTCCCTGCCCCATCTGGGATCCGCCCGGAACCCAAAGCACTGGGCGCAGCTGCCAGGTCTCTTGGCCTCCTTCAATCTGGAGCAGTAACTATGTTTAAGCCTTTGCTGCTGGAGGAGCCCCGCACCCTGCTGTCACTGCCCCCTCCCCAGTTTCTGGCAGAGCTTCCCATCTCCTCCGGCAGGAGCTGTCTAGCTCCTTCCGTGCACTGCCTGTTGACCGCCCTGTCTCCCGTGCCCTTCATGGAGTTACACCAGCACTTTAGGAATCAGACATCATCTTTCACAAGGGGTCCCCAGGCCAGGAAAAGGGGTCCATCTGCCACCTGGGTCGCCCCAGGCCCTGTCCCGGATGCGTCTCTCAGCATGGGTTTTGAAATAGTCCAGCTGTCTGATCCACGCAGGACACCCAGCCATCCTTCCAAACTCTGGGAGGACAAACTTGATTCCTGTTTGGGTTTGACGTTTCCTGTGGGATCTGGTCTGTTTCTGAGAGGCCTCCTGTGAGCGTCAGCAGCCCCCCAGGCCTGCAAAGGCCCCTCTCCAGGGGGTCTGGCGTCAGGCCTGCTGAGTCCCTGGAGAAGGGGTGGTGGACAATGGCAGTCCCCCTGGGCTACATCTGCCTAAGCTGGACCCTCAACACTGGCCAGCCTGTCTCCTCTTCTGGAAAGACACCAAAGCCAAGGCCCAGAGACTCCAAGATACCAGCAGAAAAATACTGGCCACAGCGCAGGCCATGCGCTCCTGCGGCGTATCATGGGGATTCTGCCTGTAGATTGTATTAGCTCAGTTATCACTCTTCTGTGCAGTCATAAAAAGGAAACTAAAGGAAAAAGAAAATTAGTCAATATTCTGGATCCGCCTCTTCTGAATCACCTATTTCTTCCCTTCTTTCAGGTCTTATTTTTTTCCTAGTGAGAGAAAATTTAAACACATAAAGTTAGATAAGAGGGGATGATGGATCCCCAGGTAATTCTCATTGCCTCTGGTCACACCCACAGCAGGGTCCCTAAAAGTGACCAGCAAGTTCTTATGGCAATAGCTTGTCCACGTTCTGTGTCCTTCTGTTTCTGTAGCTGGTTGTTCAGGTCGGGACCCTAAGGAGACTGGCGTCTTGCATTTGGGTGACAGGCCTCTTAAGTTTCTGAGTTTATTCCTCCTTCATTTTTTTCCCCTTGCAATTTACTTGTGGAGGAAAAGGCATCATTTGCCCTGCACAGACTGCGCATTTTGCATCTTAGAGTGTCTTTGTGTTCCTCTGTCCTCTGTATGTTCTGCAAACCAGTAGTCAGACCTTGAGTTTGACCTTGGGAAGACTGTCTCCGAGGGGCCGCTTGGCCAGTGTCAATTTCCCTGAAAGAGGGGTTGAAGTTAGAAGTGACTGGAGAAGCTGGACAACAGTGCTGGGAGTAACAGTTCTGGCTGTAACTGACACCCCCACCCCACCCCCAACCCTCCTACAGTTGGGTGGGAGGCGGACCCCTGCGGGGGAGGTGGACGGTTGGTCTCCTGCTCCTCTGGGAGGCTGACTTTCTGGGATCAGATAAGAAAGCCTGTGTGTGTTGGGGGGGGGTGTCTTGGTTGGCAGCGGAAGCTCGGTCTGAGCTTCTCCAATCTGAGTGGGTACCAAGAAGGCAGTGGGTTCATGGAGGGTTCAACAGTGGGTCACCTCCGTTCCAGGTAAACGGAGACCCCAGCGCCCTCTGCTGTTAGACAGAAGGTTAGTGGCCACCTGGGTGCAGATTTCCAAGGGTGTGTGGATCACCGGCCTCCTGGTCACGTTTACTGGAACATTCATTGCGGAGGCGCCCAAGAAGCTGGCTCCTTTCTCAAAAGACTCCAGAGAGCTCCTCGTGCACAATTCACAGCTCCTAGAAATAGTCTTCCCTTTTCCTGTCTCCTCTCCCCCACCTCCTCCCCTGTTCCTTGCCCCTCTTTCATAATCAGGTTAGTGGTTTTTCGGTGCACTAGGGGGAGCTGCTATTTAATGGAACCTGCAGGGGGCCCCCCCGCCAGTGAAGGGCTGCCCTCAGCCTCCCGCCCGCCCGGAAAGGGCTGGGGTGCAGCAGAGTTGCATCAAGCAGGGCCCACCTCTGGGCCACTGGCCTCGGGAAGCACAAAACTCAGGTGCGGCGGGAAGCCGAATCCTGCGCCGCATCACCAGCTACGGCAGCGCCCCCTCCCCTCCTCTGGCCTCCGGCGCTCGGCAGAGGGTCCTCAGTGCCACCTTGTGCTTATCCCCTGTGCAGTGTTGGGCAAGTGGCCTGACCCCTCTGAGCTCTCTTCATGAGAAAAACAAGGCAGAGAATCCCCGCTCATGGAACTGAACAAGGTAACACTCCGCGCAGAGCACAGCGCCCGCCAACTCCCCACCCCGCGATGAGCTGCCTTCGGCTGGGAGCTGGGTGCTTCCCCGCGGGGACCTGGGAGTCTGGCAATGCCTGTCCAGTCAGCTTGTCACCTGGGAGGGGCCATGGCTAGGAGATGGAGCTTCATGTGGAGGCAGCATTTTCCCCAACAAAACAACCTCCCCCGTCCCAAGTGAGGCAGCCCCGACTGGCCCTGCGAGAGGCCGTGACGCTCCGCTCGGTGGGCTCCTGGCCTGCCCCCAGGGGTGGCCCTGGAAGCTCCTCACGGTCCCGGAGATCCCTCGCGGACCCTGAGCTCCCTCTAGGCCCTCTCAGCACTGGAGGGGGAGTGAGCAGGCTGACCCCACGCGGCGTAGCCCAGCAAGGGCCCCAGTGTCTAAGGGAGACAGGGAGTGGCTTCAGGCAGGCCTCGGATGCCTGGGTGTGGGGTCCTTGGGGGCGCCTATGGGCAGGGCAGGGGGCCAGGGACACAAGGCGGGGACACAGAGCAGTGACCACAAGCAGGCCTGGGAGCCCAGCCTGGGCCGCCGGGCTTGAGGCGGTTTGGCCAGTGCAGGGAGCAACGCAGCTGCCCATGTCCTGCGTGCAGGAAACATTCCTCCCTGCCCCGCTCTGGCTGGGACTTCTGCGCTCACCCAATAGAGCGGGTTTGAGGAGCTTAGAAGGGGTCTCTCTCCTGCTCCTGGCATCTTCCGTGAGCCCCAAGCAGCACCATGCAGAGTCCGTAGGGTCCCCAGGAGCTGCTGGCCTTTCTGGGGCTGGGCTTGGGAGATGCTGGCCTTGCTTCTGTGGGTGACTCGGGAGGCGGTTGGTGGGCAGGCAGGTGCTGAGCTTCGTGCGCTGGGAATATAGACTTGTCATCGGGAAAAGGCGACAATATGGAGCAGTTCAAGAGATGGAGGCATGGAGGGGCGGAGGAAGAGGTCAGAGGCCTGGGAGATTAGATGAGGAGAGGGCAGGGTGGGGAAGAGGTCATACTGGAAGACATAATGGCTGAGATTCTCCAACCTGGGGGAAAGCTATACATCCTGAAGTTAAAGAAGCACAAGAGTTCTTGAGCAGAATAAAAATAAGGAATTTCATAACCCACAGAGAAACCTTAGACACACCGCAGAGAAACCTTAGAACCCTAGAAGACTGTAAAAGCTCAGAGGAAAAAAAGACAAAATGCCTCCAAAAGAACAACAGTCTGTCAGTTACAGCCATAGAATCCAAATAACAGTGGAATCATATTTTAACAGTATTTTGAAGTGCTGGGGAAAACGTAAGTATCAATTTTAAAATGAAGATTTAAAGACTAAGATGGTTATTACCAACGGGTATTAAAGGGCTTCTAACAAACAAAACCTAGACCAGGAAGAAGGAACAGGGAATACGGAGGAAACTTGATCACATAAATTGGCAAACATGGATACATTTAAACAAATATTCATGTAGCAAACAATCATAAAGATAATCAACGGGGAGTTGAAATGGAAATTTTCAGGAATAACAACACGTAAGATAATGGGCAGAAAACACTTGAAGGTCTTTTTATTATTTGGCATGAAAGAGAAATCCTGACCGACCTTGGACTTTACCAAAAAAAAAAAAAAAAAAAAGATTGTGTTAAAAATCTTTCATTGTGTTAAATCAATGTGTTGAACATTGAAGAGTAACTCCTGAAGAAAAAATTATAGAACAATATGTACAAATTTCTACTGGCAGAAGAGCAAAAGGGACTAAATACCTGATGAACTTAATAAAAGGTATAAAGAAGGGAAAAGATGAAATAGCCAGAGAAATAGAAAAATGAAAGGTTATATATAAATTCACACATCACAATAAAAGTAAATGAACTAAAATTGCTATTTTAAAGGTAAGGCTTGTTAGCTTGATTTTCAGAAAAAAATCCACTTTCTGCTAGTAATAACTCAGGTTCTGACTAACCTCAGCCATTCAGTCCTTGGTTCCAGAATACTTGTTGATCGTGAATGTTTTTTTTTTTCCTTACTACCATTTAAAGTGTTTTTCTATCTTCCAACAGTCAGATATGACAGATGAAGAAATCAAGACTGATAAAATGCATAGTCTCCGAGGCAGGCTTTCTTGACTCTAAGTTTATAGCTCTTTAAAGCCCCAGAGCTGTGCTTTCTTGCTTTATGCTATTAAAGTGTCTCCCTTGGGTCCCCTATAGCTACATATCACCTGTTAGATTCACTCCAGTAATGCCTTTCCTGGCTATCTACCTGCTTACTCCCATGAAGTATTGTCTTATTGTCATTTTATATTTCCATATCAGGTAAGGTTCATCTCTCTTTCAACCCTATTTTTATCATTATATTCCCCTGATAACTTTAAAGGAATCATGTCAAGATTTAAAGGCATAGAACTTCCCTGGTATTTTACTCTATTTGCTCAATATTCACATTGACTTTTATTTTCCCCAGTCAGCATTTTAGTGAAATCTGGTCTCCAGAGTTCCTGCAATAGCTTTTAAGGAAGTCCCCCTGACATAGAGATTTACCGAGTACAGATTTTCTAGGTAATTAAGTTATATATTCTTCAAATAACATTGCTGTGTCTATCCCTTTCTGGACATTATACCACTTAATACTGTTTTATGTCTTTTGCTTTGGCCAGAACCTACAAAACATCTCCAAATAATACTGTGCAGACCCTGTGATTTGCCTACCCCAAATCTATTCTCCTTTCCTATTTAATTACAGAATCCTGATTTTTTGCTGAGCATATTGCTACCCAGCATTCTTTGCAGCTACAAGGGGCCATATGTCTCAATTCTGACTGATGAGAAATAAACAGAAGTGCCATCTGAAAGTTCTGCAAAATCTATCTTCTGCTGCTTCTTCCTGCTAATGGCTGGACATGTTAAAATGATGGTTGCCTCATAGCTGCCATCTTGGATTGCTTGGTAGACAGAAAAATGACCCTGATCCTAAGGAATCTCCCTGGCCTGGGACCTAGGCACTTGTGAATGCGTCATTTATATCTTAGAGCCTCACTAAGCTAAAATCAGAGGGTCGCAGGGCTTCCTTCTGGAAGCTCTAAGAGAGCAAAAAGGACCTTGAAGATGTGATTTAAAGTTCTTGAAATGGGGAGATTTTCCTGGGTTATCAGATGTGCCCAAAGTAATCACAAGGGTCTTTATAAGGGAAGGAGAAGGGTGAGAAGCCAGATGTGAGAAAAGGTGAATGAAAATGCATGTTGGAATGTTGCAGCCACAAGCCAAGGAATGTGAGCAGCTGCTGGAATCTGGAAAGGACAGAGTTGGACTCTCCCTTAAAGCTTCCTTGGAAGCCCTGCTGACCCCTTGATTTTAGCCTAATGAGATGCTAGGATTTCTGACCTCCAGAACTGTAGGCACTTGTGTTGATTTTTTGGATTTATTTATTTATACATACAAACTGGTGTGTGGGCCAGAGGTGTGGGGTGGGGGTGGCGGTGAGAGGATTCACCAGAGACAGAGTGGGGAGTAGAACAGGTGGAACGACTGAAGTACACTGCTGAGGGGAGCAGCAGGCAAGACAGGAAAGGTCTGCTGCGCCATGCAGGAATCTCCCTGGCCAGGGACTGAACTTGTGTTGCAGTGGCTGCCAACAGTTTCATAGTGCTGAGACTTAACCCCTCGCATCACCAGGGAGTCCCGATTTGTGTTGGTTTTTGAAAGCATCCAGGGAAGACAAATATGGACCTACAGATGGGAAACGAGCCCTGGGATGATGAAAAATATAGAGGAGATTTTATTCCCCAGCGAAAAGGAATTTACCCTGGGTCTCCTGCTTCCAGGTTTCTTTTGCCTGAGGGGAAATTTCTATTTTGTGTAAGAGGTTATTTTTCAGGTCATTGTTAATTCGTAAGTTTCATGGAGGGATAGAGACTTTATTTTAATTTTGATTCAGCAGGAATTCCTCAAATGTTTCACATAAAATGTGACACAAGCATTGAGAGACATGTATTATTTATTGTGTCAAGATAATCTCTTTATATTTTTAATATTTTGTTTATAAAATAAAGATTTGGGGGCCTCCCTAATGGCACAACAGGTTAAGTCTCAGTCTATGAAGCTGTCCACAGCCACTGCAGCACAAATTCAGTCCCCGGCCAGGGAGTTGACCCACATGGCTCAGCAGACCTCTCTGTCTCACCCACTGCTCCCCTTAGCCGTGTACTTCAGTAGATCCGCCTGTTCTGCTCCCCGCTCTGTCTCTGGTGAGCCCTCTCACCTCCCCCGCACCTCTGGCCTACACCCCAGCTTTTGTATGCATAAATAAATAAATCTTTTTTAAAAAATTTTAAAAAATAAAGATTTAAATTTTACTGAATGCTTTTGGAGTATCTACTGAGATAATAGTGTGCTTTTTCTTATATGAACTTAGATAACACTTGATATGCTTTATATGTAGATTTCCACTGTTGTGATAAATTCTACTTTATGTTTTATTATTCTTTTAATGTAAAATTGAATCCTAATTACAAAGAAATGTAAACATGTATCCCAGACACTATTGTGCTCAGCTACATATTAGGGCTCTGTCGTTAAGGGTGAGGAAGAAAGTGACTATGGTTCTGTCTACCTTCCTGACCAATTATAATGGTTGTTCTCTCTACTTCAGATATCATCTGGGGCTGTGTCAGTTTTGTAAAATAAATTGGATAGCTCTCTCTATTTTTTTCTGTTCCAAGAAAGTGTTTATATTCCTTGAGATTATTTGTCCCTTGACAGTCTGAAAGAATTCAGGCATAAAACATCTGCCATCGAAACCTTTTTGTTTTATAATAACTGCAGTTAGTTTCTTTCTTGGCCATTGGCCCACTCAGGTTTTCTATTTCTTGAGTGGAAAGAGTTGGGCTTAGAGTCCTGAATCTGAGTGTGGGCATTGCCACTTGGCTGACTGTGACTGTCCGTCCATCCATCCATCTATCCGTCTATCCACCCGTCTAGCCATACATCCATCCCTTTATTCAAACCATGACTGGCCATTCACACTCACTAATGCCAGGCACTGTGTATGCTGAGCACCGGAGACACAATGGTGGAAAGTCAGACAGGGTCCCCGCCCTCAACGTCTTCACCTTCCCAAGGTGGAGAGAGAGTTCAAATCGGCAACAAAAGAAGAAAATAAAACACGTGTGGTTGTTGCAAGAAAGACATGAACAAGGGCCAAGAGTGCAGAGTGGAAAGAGCTCTGGATGGGCAATTGAGGAGACCTTTGGGGCAGGCCTGCTGCCCTCAGATCCTGCCAACTGGCCTGGGGCCCCTCTCTCCTCAGCACTGTTTCTTCAGCTTCACACCTGCTTTCTTCAGTGGGAAGTGCTGGGGTCCCTCCCTGGGGCCTCGCAGCCACTGACTGACCAGGGCAAGAGAAGGAAATCCAAGACCTCTAGCATCAAAGAAAACTCCTGGCTGCCCACCAGAGCGGACCGTGGGCCAGGCCTGAGATTACACGTTTGCTTGGTATCTTCCCTTTGCTTGTCTGTCTCCTACTCTGGCACCTCCTGAGTCGATCACTAAGCCGTGCCTCCCCTTCTCGGGGTTTGCTTTAGATGAATCTGACCTAGCAACCTCTGCAAGATGATCCTGAAGCCGGGACCTAAAGTGTGAGATACAGCCAGTCATGAGAAGATCCAGAAAGGCTTAGGGAGGACAGCTCGGTCTGGGAGGGTGGGTAACAGCATGTGCAAAGGCCCTGAGGTAGGAAGAGGCTTGCTAAATATGAGACTCAAAAGTGTGTGTTTTCTTTGGCCAATGGGCCTATGGGGTGGGAGGGAAGTCAGGACAGGGTTAAAAAGTGAGAGCTTCGAATAGTGCCCAACACCCTCAGACTTCACCCTGCAGTGAGAGGGGGGAGGTCTGTGGAAGGATTCTGTGCTGAGGGCAAGGGCTGTGTTCTAGAACATTTCTTAATGATAGGGATCCTTCCTAAGAAATGTGTCTAGGCAATTTCACCTTTGCCAGAGGATCACATTGCTCCATCGCAAGACCAGATGGTACACAGTCCACGACGCCCTGGGCATGATGGCCAGCCTGGTGGGACCACCCTGTACAGATACTGCTAACCAAAATGTCACTAAGTGACGTGTGACTGCTACTAGGACACAAAGGAGCCCAGGTGCTTCCTTGGCCGCTTTACCCCTCGAGGTTCCCTGGAACAGCTCCAGGGCTTGGGGGTGGTGGTGAGGGGAGACTTGGCCAGATCTGCTGTCAGGAAGTAACTCAGCAGAAACACAGAGGACATCAAGATCGGGCACCGGAGACCATAGGGGCAGGTGGGGGTGGCAGCAAGTCTGGCACGAAACGATGTGGGCCTGAACTCGGTGCCCGAGGGGGCCGTGGGGGAACAGCTTGTGGACAGGGATAAGGAGTTAATGTGGGGACGTCTCAGGAGGCTTAGCGGCAGGATGGAAACTTTTAAATTTCAGAAGTCCCAAGTGAAGTGTGATTAGGAACTGATCTGACCAAGAGGAGGCAAACACTTGCACATAAGATGGTCCGGGATTTGAACCCAGGGGAGAGAGTTCACTTCCCTAACTGCAGCTCACCTTCTGTGAGATGAAGGTGCAGGTAAGCCCAGGGGCGTGGGGACACAGGCGAGACGCAGGATTCATCACGTTCCTGCTCTCTCTGCACTTCAGGATGGAAGGACTGAAGCAAAAGGACATTCCCAAACCGCCTCTCATTCTGTTCTAGTAACTTTCCTCTTGCTACAGAGCAGGCGCCGAGCACAAGGAGGCCTGTGTGTAAAGAAGGGCGCTTCCCAGCTAAGCAGAGCTCAGAGGAGCCGCCATCACAGCCACAGGCGCTAAGTGATTCTGGATGGTTCTGGATGGCTACCGCGTGATTAAATTCACCACTTAACCAAATTGCTTTCTATTGCCGTGATCAGGTGCAAAGACAAGGAGATAAAGGGGCTTAATGTGAAGAACTTGGCCGCCCTGCGTGACTAACGACTTAACTGTTCCCTCTCCCCAGCAGCCTTCTGCCTGCTGGCACCCAGCCCGCTGGCCTGTCCCCTGCTTGTTCCCTGGGCAGAAGTCACTGGCGTCATGGGTGGCCCTGAGGATGGCCAGCAAGGTGTCCTCACTGTGCAAAGTCACGGCCTTGGCGTTTCCACTTCCCATTTTCTCCCTCCCGCTGACATCGGTCAGGCTAGAATCAAAAGTGATGGCAGAGTGGGGTGAAAAGAATACTCACTCAAAGCTTGAACTCTGGGGGTCGCTCCCCCCACTTACTAGTGTGGGAGCTCTGGCAAATTACCTACTCGAGGAGCTTCGGGTCCGATGCACGTGCATGCACTGCACCAAGTGACATCCTGCTGCTTCCTGGTGACCCCTTCCCACTCCCGCTCCAGCAGGCTGCCGTCGGCTCAGGGGAGCAGATGTCCCCTGATCTCTGCGCCCCAGCTCCAAGACCAACGTCTGGAACACCACAGAGCCTTAGGAAAAGATCTGTGTAAAATGAAGGACGGATGGAAGGATGGCTAGTAGGGAAAATGAATGGGTGAACAGATGGTTAATGAAGAGGGGGAGGATGGAGAAATGGGGGGACTGACCGATGGAAGAGAAAAGGATGAATGAACAGAGAATGAAACTGACAATGGATAGAAGAGCTTGGCTGGAAGGACAGATGGATGGAAGTAAGACTAGCAGGACAGATAGATGGGCAGAAGGACAATGGGTAATGGAGATGACAACGGCTAGTTGGGAGGACAGGTGTCTGCTCAGCGGATGCTCTCCGGGGCAGGACAATGGCGCCTGGCCACGAGCAGAGTTCTGCCCCCATCCCAGACCCGGCAGCTTCATCATCGCTGTTGTCTTAGCTGTTCCCACGACATTCTCCACTGTCCACCACGCCTGTCCTCTGCTGCTCTGTGACGCCGCCCTTCTACGCCCAGCACTGGCTCAGGCGCGCCCACTCGCGCCCACACCCACGCCAGGTGCTGCCACCCGGCACGCGTGCAGGACCGCAGGGGTCTGTCACTGATGGGAGGGCGGCAAATCCTGATCATTCTGTCATCTAGCCAACAGCCAGCCTGTAAACTCTTCGTCTCTCTCTTTCTCTCCCCAGCCCCCTTTTCTCACTCGCTGTATAAATAAATGCAATTGTTTTTCTCTGTCGGCTTTTCGGTCTTGTACTGTGGCTTCAAGTGTATGGATGAGCCCACACAACCTGGGTCACCCTCACCTGCCAGGGCTGCCCTGTGACAAAGTAAAATCCTTCTTCTGTAGCCCCCAGGAGGGACACAGTCGAGCACGGCTTTCAGGAGGGGCCGGCTCACGATGAGAGACAGGAGAAGTGGTCCACGTCAGGGAAGCGGTCGAAGCCATGGGCAAGAATAAGAACGCCCAGAAGGGCGTAGAGCGCCCAGCTAAGGGGAGCCCGGGGGCAAAGAGCAGCCAAAGGGGCGCGTCCTCTGCCGCCTGGTCCAGCTGGTGTCCCTCTGTCCCTCTCCAGGAGCTGCTTCAATCTGCCGCACTCCCCGGAAGCTACAAGGCCCCTGACCCGACATCCACCACTGCTGGGCCCCTCCTGGGCATCCTGCCTCTTGGACACCCCCAGAGACCAGAGGGGACTCTCGACTTGGAAAGACTCTTGTTTCCTGGGCGAAGTGTCAGGGTCCCCTCCTTCTCCTGCTTCCTGTTCAGCCCCAGCCTGACCACTGCCAGTCACACAGGCCGAAGCCCCTGATCCCCAAGTTGGAATTCCATGTGAGAAAAAAAAAAAAGACATTATTTCTGCAGATGAAAAAATAACATATGCTTGTTTTAGTTCTCAAATCAGATGCAACAGCTAGAAAGAAGATGGAAATGACTTAAATGCCATTCCCCAGGGAAAATCACTGTTAACCTTGTGCTGTGTATTCTTCTAGAACATTTTCATGGAGGGGCACAAGTGTGGGCCCACACACCCTTTTCATTAGATAAAAAGGACAGGCCTCCACACACGCTGTTCTGTGACCCGTTGGTTATTTTTCACTTGCATTGTGAGAACGCTTCCCTGTGGCACCCTAGCGCCCACCCTTGTTTTGTATTAGCCGAAGAACATTCTGGGATGAGAAAGGGCCTTGATTCAATCCTACCCCATCAATCAGACCTTCCAAAAAAAAACTTGCCCTATTAAAAATAATGCTCTGTGTACATCCTTGTTCATAAATCTTTGAGCAATAAAATTGGGCTGTTTAATCTTGGGGGTTAATATGGCCCTCTGGCTCACTTCATGAAGAAAATTGATTTTTATTTTCAAAGTCAATGGCAATTAAGTGAACAATGGTTGCCAGGCAACCAGTGAGTGGGGAATCAGAGCTAAGGCCAGAACAAACAGCAGCCGCCACCCCATCCTAGCCCAGGGCCCTGGCCTAGCCCTCCCCAAAGGCTCAGCCCCAGCAATGACCCCCCAGCCCATCCCGTTCTTCTAGACTGAGCAGCCCCGCTCCCTCCAGCCCAGCCTCCTACCCTGACCACTGGAAACCACCTGGAAAAATGGAAGCCAAGCACCAGTTACCCTGGCGTCTCTTCTGAAGCCACGGCAAGCTGTAGGGGGGGCGGCCAGAGCGGCACAGAGCATCTCTGGTCCTGGTCAGGGGCGAACCTCACACCCTCTTGAGGATGAGGCTTAGGAACTGGGGTGCTATCCCGCAGAGCCTATTGCGTGCACCAGAGGTTTTCAATGTATCTCTTCATTTCCTGCCTCAGGTTACCTGATGGGCAGCACCCACCGCCCCCAGCACTGGGGCATCTGTCAGGGCAGGTGTGTGGTAAGATGAGAATCCCTGAGGGGGCAGTGGCATCTGAGGAGGCCCCTCCCACCAGGCCTGGGATTCTGGCATAGCTTGTGGGCAGAGGGCAATGCCGTGGCCCAGGAGCTACTGAAGGATTTTGAGCAAGAGAGAAGGCAATCTAAATTCAGCACCTCTCCTGGCAGGAAGTGGAAGGATTGCTGGGGGGCAGGAGCCCCGGATTCCATCAGGAAGAGAGACTGAGGGCTGAAGCTCTGGCATGGGTGGGGGAGAGCAGAGAGAGCCAGAAGGCTGCTGGATGGAGAACACCCAGGGAGGGGGTAGGCTGCAGAAGGAAGGAAGCAGGTGAACAGAACTGGGTTCAGTCCTGCCGCAGTGACTGGTCTGACCTCGGTCCGTGGGAGTCCAGCTCCCGCCCTTGCTCTCAAGGGCATGAGCTCAACCAGCCTCCGCCCAAGAACCTCCCCTTGGGGTGTGTCAGGTCTCTGTCCTCACTTCTCACTCGACAGGAGTCGGGATCTGTTACTATTCCCATTTTACAGATGAGGAAACTGAGGACCAGAACATTCTGTTCTTGAGTCAAAGAACAATAGCCAGCACCAGACAGAGATTTGAATCTCCCTTTCCTTAAATGAGATTTTAGAAATGACCCTGGCTCCTGCCCCGGGGCTGTGAGGAGTCACTTTGTGGTAGGACGAGGCGCTCTGGGCCCTGACCCATCAGGCCTGGCTCCACCCTGATCTCTGGTCTAACACCCACCGAGAGGAAATCAAAGCGCACACGCTAGTCAGAGTAACATCCTCAAGATGGCCCCACGGAGCCGTCTGATGGGATGCCGCCCCAGTGGACCCCTTGACCACAGCCTCACGAGAGACCCTGGGCCAGAGATACCCTGACAGGCCATTCCGAGTTCCAAACCCTCAGAAACTAAGCTAATAAACACTTACTGTTTCAAGTCACTGTTTGATGCCATTGGTCACACAGTGATGGAGAACTAATGTAACAGAAGACACCCATGGAAAGAGACTGGCATAGCCTGAAGACTCTAGCATCTGGCTGATTCTGGAAAATTCTTAAAAGTAAGGGTTTCAGGGCCTCCCCAGTGGCGCAGCGGTTGGGCGCTGTGCTGTGGAGCTGTCAGCAGTGGCGACACGAGTTTGACGCCCGGCTGGGGAAGAATCCCACATGGTGCGGCAGACCTCTCCTGCCTCGCCCGCTGCTCCCCTCAGCAGTGTATTTCTGATCTGCCTGTTCTGCTCCCCGCTCTGTCTCTGGTGAACCCTCTCGCCGCCCCACGCCTCTGGCCTGTACCCCAGCTTGTATGTAAAACAAACAAAAAAAAAAGTAAGGGTTTCACATGAGGACTCAAGAATGACGTGCAAGAGACATTAGCCTGGGGTGTATTAGTGTGATTCCTTTCCATTACAAAGGACAAAAAGTTAAATGAGTTCAAGGAAATTTTAAAAATGTAAGAGCGGGCTTATCCCACAATTAGATCGTGAGACTTGGAAGGATGGGTGGCATTAACTGTGGGCATGGCAGGATTTAGGTTTGCACAATTCCAGGCCCCCAGGCATGCAAGGACATGAGGGAGAGGGCGGGTTGGGGGAGGGGGGAGGGTCAGCAGACCCAGGCCCCCAGCATGGGCTGGTCTCTGACTAGGAATGCGGTTGCCAGGGGCGCTTCTCCAGGTCAGGAGAGTGGAGGGTCCCAGCACACCTGTGGTCCTGTCCTCCACCTGCCCCCTAAATCTCAGTGTCCTCCACTTGCCTCACTCCCCCTGTCTCCCTTTGGCATCCGTGCCTCTGGGGTGCTTGTCCAGCCCTTCCGGACCTCTCCAACTGGCCTGGCCACTGGCCCTTGTCCTCACCATGGCCAACACTGTCCTCTTTTACCCCAATCCTTCTGGATTGTAGCAGCTGGAGGCACCAGTCACAGGATTGCCTGAGTCTGAATCCATGCCTCCTGGCTAGCCCTAGGTCGGCCCACAACTCTCCCTTCCACTGTCTGCACCCTGTTCCTAACCATCATGCCTTCTCCCTCAATCACAATAATCATCTCCTAATAGGTTTCTCTGCTGCCAGTCTTGCTTCCCCACTACTTTGCCAACATTCAACTGCCTTGTCCTTCTCCTACCTCCATCACTGGGCTGGGACTATATGCCCTGAATCTGAAATTTAATTTCCTATCCTCTTCTACCACCTGAACTCCCATTTGTTCTTAAGAGCCCCACTCAGGTCACCTCCTCCAAGAAGTCCTCCTGGATGGCCCATAACTAATCATTGTCTCCTCAGGAGACGCTGAACCTTCCACATGCTGGTTTGCAGAGTGGTTACAAACATAGCATCCTGAGTCAGAGATGGGATCCCAGCCGCCACTCACCAACTGCAGGATCTCAGGCAAAGCAACCTCACTATCTGCCTATAAAAAGCAAATTATTCCTACCCTACTGCTAGTAGGAGCCTGTGGATGGCATGATTCCATCCTGACTCCGTTTCCATCTCACAGATGGGCCCTCGGACATCATCATGTGCGGGGCAGCCTGTCAGGGACAGAGGTGGTGCTGGCAGTCAAAAAAAATCCTGGCAACAGGAAAAGGACAGAGTTCCCCCACTTCAAGAAACAGAGAGAGTGCAGGTGGGCTGTGGGGGGGGGGGGAGTGAGGCTGGCCCAGAGAGGAGGGGAGAGGGGAAGGGAACTGGATTAAACTCATTATCTGTATTCCCTCATTTAATCTTTGCAACAAAAGGCAGGTATCACTGGCCACATTTTTTACACATTTAGCAAGGGAAGCTCAGGAAGTTTATGTGACTTGCCTAATGTCATACAGCTATAAGGTGGAGGTGGGACCTGATTCCATAACTGTTAGATTCCCAAACCTTTCAGCTCTGGCACATCGAGTCTAGCCAGTCACAGCTGGAAGGTCTTGTGCTCAGGACCATGTCCCCAGCCCCCAGAATGGGAGTTTCATCCCTAGAGCTTAGTCAGCCTGGCTCACAGTGGCATATCCACTCCCTTGTTTTAGATGATAGATGTTTAGTAATACAACCCAAAATGACCCTTCCTCTTCCCAGTTGTAGAAGCAGTTCAATTCTGCTTATCTCTAGGTGAAAGCAGGGCACCTTTCCACACTGAGCTCACCCTCCAAGTCACACCTTGAAACTAATTTGTGATTGCAGTGAGTCCCGATTCACCCCCACCCCCACTCCAGCTGGTAGCAACAAAAGGATGATCACAACGCAACAGCCATGGTGTTGGGGAAAGGGCGTGGAATGCAGTGGGGATAATTTCCTTTTGTTTCTCTGCTCAGCTCAACTCAGCAACCACCCACCTCCAGCTAATTAATCACTCACTTCCCATCAGCCCTGATTAGATGGATCCAAGTTGCCACCCTGAGTGAGCCACAGGGAGTCAGACTCGGACTCTAAGAAAGAGAGGAAGAGGTTGACTCACATGTGAAGGGGGTACAGGCAGGGGCGGGGGGAGGAACAGAGTTGGTGGGGTGGGGAGGCAGAGAGAAATCAGTGGCCTCCCTGAAACTTTGATCCTTTAGAAGCCACAGGGGACAGGAGTAATCATTCCATAAACGTTTAATGAGTACCCACTGCATACTGTTACTGTGCTAACATGCCAGTGAATAAGACAGGGGGCAGACAGCGGTCCTCACGGGGTTGACAGTCTGGATAAAGGAACCGAAAATACTGCTTGGCCATATCACTGGATCTGCTCTAATGTGAAAACCCCCAGATACAAAAACTCCCATTGAAGGAGGAAGGCAGCAAGCCTTGCCACCTCCTTCCAGTCCCACCCACAACCCTTCTATGGAACAGGCATTCTGCAGAGCAGTCTCAGAACCCCTGATCCTACCCAAGCTCTTTGTTGTGAAAATGGGTAAACTGAGGCCACATGTGGCTTAGGAACAGAACCTCTAAGGACCTGACCTGGAATTGGCCAAATGGGATAGCATGGAAGTGGCCACCCACACTGCCTTGCTTCCAAACATAGGGACATGAGTGGAGGCAAATCACAGGCACAAGCATTGCCTGGACTGAGTGGAAACCCAGCCCAGGCCCAGTTCTGCCATCAGCTCCCTCAGGACTTGGTTTGTGTATCAGTCAGAATGAGCGCAGTTATGCTGCAGTAACAAGTATCCCCCAATTCCCAAACTCAAAATAATGAGTTTATTTTCTACTCACACAATAAGTCCATTCTCAATTTTAGGCAAATCCAGAGCCACTGCCACATAAAGTGAGTTAGCAGTCAAGCTGTTTCAGCCTTCCAGCCCTGCCTTCTCAGCACACTGCTTCAGGGTTTAGCAGGACAGGAAGGGAACAGGGAACATCTGGCTCCAAACTGTTTTCATCCCTGGGTGACACGGATCACTTCTGCACTTATCAGCCAAAGACAGTCGCAGCGTCACACGTAATAGTGGGGGGAGGCTGCTATCATCAGAGGGTGAGTGTATGTCCAGAAAGTGTTGGTGAGCCTTAAAAATGCCAATCCCAGCTTGCAAATCAAGAAAGTAGACAAAATAATCTACCATTGTATCCATTCATTTACATATTCAATTCACTAATTTTTGTCATGCATGTGCCCACTGGCCAAGTGATGGGTCAGAACTTGGGTGTCCTGGCTGCCCAGCCAGGGTTTTGCCCTCTTGCCACTCACCCTATCTGCTAGCCTGACTCACATGTTGGTGTGTCCCCAAAGCAGGGCCTGAGAGGAGCATTTGGTGGGGTCTGACCCCAGACCAGTGCGCCAGTGGGGGACTGGGCAGTGGGGCGCCCTCCACCAGGGACCCTCTGAGGAACCACATAAAACTCACCCTAGGACAGTCCTGTAAGGTGGGAGGCTGAGGGTGAACCCACTGACCACAGTCCTCCCCAAGTGGAAGGAGCGTCCTTCCCTGGGGAGTGAACTCCCTGCAGCTCATGGGGGACCACGCTGAAGCAGAAGGTGAGAGACAGCAGGTCTTTGAGTGGGGGAGTCACCGCCAAGGCTGCAGTCGGTGTCCTCAGTGGGGCACAAGGGCCCACGAGGCACCAAGAGCATCATCGTTCGGTGCTGAAGGAAAAGCTGGCCCGTCACGGAACATATGGAAACGCAGCACAAACAGCCCTGCACCGGCCAGCAGTGGGGGCGGCGCGGCGGGCCAGCTGCCGAGCTATTTTCTCCTAACCTCCTTTCCCGATTTGGAAGGCGTTAACTCCCCCACCTAAGAACAAGGGCAAACAGCGGTCCCAGGGCAGACAACCACCGGTGCCAGGGGGTCGGCCTCTTGCTGACTCGGCACGGCTTACCCAGAAGTCGGGGGATGTCGATGGGACACCCAGGGACACAGAGGCGGGCCCACGGGGGCATGTCCTGTGTCCGCGTCTCCAGGACCTCGGGAGGCAGGAGACACTGCCCGTGTGTGGAGCTCCAGGCACTGAGGCCATGTGGTGCAGGCGGGAGTCCTCGCCTCGGACGCTGACGCCTGGGCGCCAGTCTCAAGACCACGGCTAACTGCGCATGCGCCAAGCCTGCACCGGCCAGAACACTGCGCAGCGCCTGGCTGAGGGCCCGACGGGCGTGTAGCTGAGCCCGGCTCCGCTCCACTGGACAGAGGAGATGCCGAAGCAGAGAGTGTATTCCAGGTCTTACTCCGCAAAGCATGAACCCCCAGACTTGGAGTGGGCCCCTCTGAAACTTCAGGGTTCGCAGGCAGCTGTGGGGTGGGGCCAACAGCCACAGGGTCCGCCTGTGATCTGACTCCAGGATAAAGGCGGCGGGTCGTGACTCCCAGAGCAGGGGTCACTTGGATCAGCCGCGGACCTGGTGATGACGGAATCTGCCCACTGCCACTTCTACTGGGCAGTTTCTTTCTGTTTCCTCAACCTGATTGGGAATGCCAGCACGGCCTCCCCAAAATGATCTTGGGGGGTCAATGAGTTAGGCAGGTGAAGTGCTTAGAGCAGGACCTGATACATGATAAATTCTCAATGATGTTAGCTGTTTTTTGGTGATTGTTATGATTATTAGAATTATTAGCTCACTCATTCAAGTGCTGTCTTCAGGCATTCACTGTTGAACGAATGATTGAAATGATTGAAATAAGTGGATAAAAGATTGGAAGTGGATGATATCAAAGATTGAAATAGACACTTGATTTGCACTTGATTTGGTGTAATTAGTTATTATGATCTAGTATCCATGGAAACTGCTGAATAGTGAGACTCAGAATAGACGGTTTTCCTCCGTAGCGAGTATACTAAGATACATGTGGGCCTTCTGCAACCCACAGAGGGGGCAGATTCGCACCCACCTTGCTCATCTCTCTCTTCACCAGGGAGTTCTTCCAGGACCCTTGACTTGCAGACACTCAGAAACCAAATGTCTGCGTAGATGCTGGGATGCAAATGCTTATGCAATTTGGTGAATGAATAAAGGAGGATGAATGGATAGATGGATGGATGGATTTGTCTATTGACTCAGGAAAATGGCAAACTGGGCCTTTGATTAAGGACCTCGGAGCTTCCTCTGGGAGGGGCTAAGGAAGGCAGGGGTGGCCAACAACTCTTGTGTTAGGGTAACACCATTCGTTTGAATTAGGATGTGTCCTGTTCAAGCACAATTCAAAGTAGGTGAAAAGCCTGAGCTTTAAGGGCCCATTCAATGTGGGCGGAGATATCGCTTCAGCCATGTCCCAGCTTTATCAGCATATTCAAGGTGTTTAATTTCTGTGGACCTCAGTTTCAGCATCTATTAACTGGCCCCGATGATATTTACTCCGCAGATAAAGTGGTGAAATGTATGTAAAGCCATTTGCCCCCTGGGGAAGGAGCCTTATCATTACAGATCCTGTAAATGGGAAAACAGCAGCCCTCTCCTCCTCTCCCAAGGGATTTGGAATCGCAGGGGTGTAAGTGATGGGAGAGTTCTTTGCAAACTGTAGAGTGTGTTGCACATGTGTGGGCTCATGTGGATAACTTGAGTAGCAGAGAAAATCTGGGCTGGAGCCCCGCTGGAGCAAGCCTCCCAGCCAGTGGGGACAGGACTCAGAGCAGGAAAGCCCACAGACTGTGGGAACTTCATTCATCTGGCCGTGGACTCGGGAGTCAGGGTGCCTGGGCCCAAGGCCTGCCTCTGTCTCCTGCTGCTTTCTGTGGCCTTGGGTGGATGACTTAACCTAGAGAGAACTGGTGTCCTTGGTGAAGCCGCGTGAGTGTAAATACTCCAAGTTCTTCGCGGGTGATTGTGGGCACTCAAAAGCATCAGCCTGTGGAAGTGCTTAGTCCAGCACCTGGGTTGTGTGAGGCTCTGTGAATGTGGCCACCCCCGTTTTCCTGCACCAGCCCTCTCTCCGGGGCCACACACGCTCCTTCCATGCATTGGCCCATCTTTGGTTTGCACAGTATGAGAAGAAAATATGAGAAGCACAGTACGGTGGCTGGGCCCGCATGGGGTAGGCCACGCACAAGGCAGGGACCATCGCTGCCCCCATTTCACGAGTGGTTCCCCGAGGCCCAGCTGGCACCCCACATCCCAGTCTGTCCATGCACTGTGCTCATCCCAGAATCCCACTCTGGTTCCAAACATCGTGGGTCCCCAAGCAGAAGGAGAAACCTGGGCAAAAACCAAGTGGTTGCTGGACACAACCCAGCACCCTCATCTCCAACCCCACCCCAACTCCTACCCATCCCTCATCAAGTCCATCCCTAACTATGAGCTGGCCAGGCTGGGTGGCCCTGCCAGCCTCTCTGGGATGCTGGGACAGGGCAGGAACCACCAGCTGGGCCAGGGTCCTCGGCCACAGATAGCGACGTCATTAGGTAACTGCATTTGGCCCTTATCTCATGCCTGAGCTTCACTGCTCCCTGGAGGCGCCGCAGTAACCATGGCCATGCTCTGCTGGTGAATCCAGTCTCCTGGAGGCGAGCACAAGCCAAGGGAGCGCTATCAGGGGAGGTGTGTGATGTGAGGAGAGATTGCATGTTCAGGTGGCAAGGACAGCCTGTCCCGCGCTCGGGGCATGTTGACAGATGCTGAAGGATGCTGGGAGCCGAGTCAGCACCTTGTGGGAAAGGCACCAGGTGCAGAGGAGGAAGCTGGGGTTTTGCCACCGGCTCCACCCTGGGCTGCGTGACCCCAGCCTGGCCTTTAACCTCTCTGGATCCCAGGCTCTTCGTGGGTGAAAAGGGAACAGTAAATCTCCTATGATGACCCAGCCAGCTTGGAGCTGGGAGACTTCTGCAGCTCCATGTATTCTCCCTGCATTCCGTATTCTTGTGACTGCTTCTTGAAAAATTAAAAAGAAACCAGCTTTGTTGACTTACATTTGCCCATATTTAAAGCAGACGATCTGGTACGTTTTGACCTATACACATCTATCACCTCCCCAATTCTCTCCTCCATCCTTTGTGGTCTCTCCTTCCCATTCCACCTCCACAATCCCCATCTCAGGCAACCACTGATCTACTCTCTGTTGCTATAGATGCTTTTGAATGTCCCAGAATTTTCTATAACTGGAATTATACAATATGTTCCCTTTTGGCCCAGCTTTTCTGTTGAGATTTGTCCATTTTGTTGTGTCTGTCAATAGTTCATTTTTACTGCTAAGTCAGAGCCTATTATATGGATATGCTACAATTTTTATTTATCTGTTGATAGTTATTTGGGTTGTTTCCAGTTTGGGGCTATTACCAGTAAATTGAATATTCATGTACAAGTGTTGACTGTTTTCATTTCTCTTGGGTGAATACCCAGCAATGGAATGGCTGGTCCCTATGGTAAGTAAATGTGTAATTTTTGAAGAAAATCACAAATTGTTTTCCAAAGTACGGTCTTACATTCCGCCAGCAAGCTGTGATTCCAAGTTCCTCCAAATCTTCACAGACACTTGGGGGACCAACAGCCTTTTGGACTGTAGATATTGGACTAGGCACATGGGGGGCATTCTCTGCTCAGAGAAGCAGCTGAGCTCCCGGACCCCTGCCCAGGGCCAGGCTGTCGTCAGAAGGTGAGGAAAGACTTGGTGACCTCTGGAGGCTGCTGAGCGCCTTTTCTTCTTCCCTTCTGCTATGAGAGTAGCTGTGAGGGACCAAAGTGACCTCCCATGGACCTTTCCAGCCCTCTGGCTCTGGGGCAGATGCACTTGAGCCTCAGCTCTCACCTTTAGTAAAAATTCCCTGACCTCTCACTCTCATTGTCCCGTGTCCACCTTGGCATTTGTTATTTGCTGGTCTTTAATGCCTCAGGAATAAGACCTCTCACTGGGACCCAGGATGAGGTGGTTGAACAGCCAGGGGAGGTGCAGAGCTAAGTGAGTGCCTCATTTAATGACCATTCAAACCACCTGACCTGGAGCAGGGAGCCAAGAGGACTGGGGGTACAGGGACGGGGGCACTGTGGCTTCCTCAGAGCACCCTTATCAGGGCTTCTTACACGAGAGTTCCTTGGTTCTGAGGCTAAAGCTTCAGCCTTAAAATATCCTATTGACATGATATTGGTCGATAACATTATGTAAGTTTCAGGAGCACAACATGACAATTCAACATCCATTCACCACCTCATCACCATCAGAACCCAGTTTCCATCTTTTACCACACATGGACCCCCCTTTACCTGTTTACCAATCTCTTACTCTCTGGTGACCACCACTGTCTACTTTACAGAAAGTTGTGTCACCAAAACGTCTTGTCTAAGCACAGATTTTCTTTGAAAGAGCCAGCACACACAGAACAAAATCCACTGTTTACATCTAGGGTCAAATGTTTCTCTCCATGTGACTTCCACCAGGAAAGCTGAGATAGTATTAGATCACCTCAGTATAAGAGCAGAAGAATCGGCATTTTGAATGTCCTTCTAAGATGGTGCAGCAGGCAGCACAGACAGGCCCTCGCCTTATTCCTAGCAATCATCTGTGGGGTCACGCACAAGAAGTCTTTTGAGTCTAATGTGGGAAATGTCCTAGATTTTCTTGTTTATTTTAAGGGAGGAAGGGTTCTTGGAGATGTGGCAGACAGTGGCTCAGGAAACACCATCTCATCAAAGAAAGGGATTATCTCTCAGATAATCAAGTCCAAATCCCCTCAGCACTTCAAATATTTTTAAAGGAAAAAACTGAGGCCCAGATAGATGACTCAATATGATGTAGCACTGCGGAAATGTCTCTAAAATGATGCAGAAATATTCCTTTTTGGTAGTTCCCATGAAGTAAGGCAGGTCTTTCATCCTGAAATACTGTTGTGTGAGACTTGATGGGGTAGACACATGACTTCCATACCCTCCATCTTCCTAGAGGTGGAAAATGCCTGACTATAGGAAATAAGAGAAAAACTCCTTGAAATAAACTAATTACATCACTTGTGAAACAAAGATGTGGCTTTAATTCTTTTGTTATAATATTAAAAATTCAAAACTATAAACACACTTGAAAGAAATAAGATCTATGTTGGTTAAGAGTCACCACCAACCTGTGCTCAGGGCTTCCTGGTGGGAGGTGATGGTTCAGAACCATGGACAGTGGTCAGGGAAGCTGTACATTCACATCTGAGCCTCTGAAAGGGAGCAGGGTGGAGCACTTCCTTCCACAGCAGCCAAGTGAAAGTTTGGGGGCTACCAGTTGAATTTGCTTGCTTCAATGTGAATGGCCAGGGTGAGTCCTATTCACAGGGTGACACACAGGGTTAAGGGGGTCTACAAAGCACTACAGACTTCCAAACATTTCCCCCACCTGTCTCCCACCTGGTGAGACATCCTGCCATAATTTCCAGCTTTGAGTTATGCTCTTTTCCCCTTCATGAAAAAATGTATGTGTCTCTAGAACTATGGAGTGGGGATGCTTTGAGGCAGTGTCTTTCTGCTCAAAAGGCTTGAAATCTAGATGAGCAGTTAGAATACACTGGTCAACAGTGAGATCATAACTGACATTAAAAGGCCTTAATCTGTTGTATCTTGGTGTGCTGAACATGAATATAATCCTGAAAATTTTTTATTAGCTCTCGTTTTGAAGATATTTTATATAATTCATTTTATATGTTTCACTGTGTAAATTTATCCAGTAGGACTGCAACAATATCCTAAATCAGCCTAGAATGATGTACTATTGCATCACATTGCATAATACCATCATGCACACATCATCCAGAGTAGATTGCATCATTTTCTGATGCAATGCAATACTACTGCCAGGCGGCTGCTGAAGTAAGCTGACGACAGCAGTGCACTAGAGAAAGCCCTGTCGGAAAGGTTGAGCATTGAAAATATTTCAGACATTGTGCGAGACAGTTTAAGCTACTATTACATAGAACTGTTATTTTATCCATTTAGGCACAATACAGAACAGTAATGCCTCCAAAGTGCATTAATAGTGTGGACAATTTCTGCTTTATTTGTGGGGAAGTGACATTTGCCAACCAGAAGAAAAGGATCACTTCTCAAGTGAAGAAGGCTTATCATCTTTACTTAGGATGCAAGGTTGGTGACCAAGATAAGCCTTGGACCCCACATATATGCTGTGCTACATGTACAACACAGCTTTCACAGTAGTTAAATGACAAAAGACCACCAATGCCGTTTGCAGTCCCCATGGTGTGGAGAGAGCCAAGCAACCACATAGAAGACTGTTACTTCTGCTTGGTTACTCCTCTTTCCAGCAGAA